>JAJVHD010000108.1:0-162612 GCA_022207745.1 Brachionus rubens | reverse complement strand
TTCAAAACCGATAAACTTGATAAAAAAATAGAGTTTTTTTCATTTTTTTTTAAAAAGACTACACATAAACATGTAATTAAGATATTTCGGATTAAATTTTATTGGACATTTAAGCTATATTTAAACTTCAAGTAAATTTAAAATTCAAGTACAAATTTTTAAAAATAAAAAGTCGATTTTTGATTTTATTTTGATATTAGGGCTTTGGAAACGATTATGTAGTGGGTAGCTTTAGGACAAGAAAATTTTACGCAAACATTGCATAAAACATAAGCCTCTATACATAAATCTATTTATTCTTTGTTAACCGAATTGTCCATAATTTTATTTTGTTTAGTTTTTTTTTTCATAAAAGTATAAACGTAGATTTTGCCAGCTTTATAGGGAGTTGTGTACTACGGTCAAAGTAAAATAGAAATTTTAATTTGGGCTTCATGGGCTTTTAAAACAAATTTTTTTAAATTTTTAAATATGGATATTTGGACCAAAAAGTTGAAAAAAAATCAATAACCAATTATCGGACCTCACTTGAAATTTTGCAGGCTCTTTATTAAAACACTATTTCTAGATGTGGAAAAAATTTGAGCTCATTTGAACTTTATCTAGGCATGGTTTTGCTGGTTCACGTAACGGACCAACGGACATACGGACAAACGGACCAACGGAACTCACCCAAAGTTCAATACGTAGATTTTAAGCAAAGATAAATCTAGCAAAATATACTGTAACCCTAACCCTGCACCCGAGCATCTGTCTTTCTCTACTTACTTAAGGAAACCGATCAACTAGAACATCCCGGACAAAAGAATTCCGCTACAAAAAACATCTGAAACTACTCTAAAAATCATCAAAAAATCCTTAAAAAAACGATTTTAAACAAGTTGCGACATGCCTTGCACCAACCGTATTAATACCCCAGTTCAGTAGAAACTTAAGAAAACAAGTTGCGATTGCCACCCGAGCATCTTTCTTTTCTCTACGTAGTTAAGGAAAAAGAGCAACTAGAACATCCCGACTAAAGAATTCCGCTACAAAAACATCTTGAACTACTCTAAAAATTCACCCAAATCCTTAAAAAAACGATTTTAAAAAAGTTGCGACATGACTTGCACCAACCATATTAATACCTCCAGTGCAAGAGCAACTACTTATTATGAACGAGATACGAATCTTAAAAGTTGCGAAATGACTTGCCCACCAACCATATTAATACTCCAGGTGCAAGAGAAACTAGTAATGTGAAGAGGATACGAATCTTTAAAAATGTTGCGACAATGACTTGCACCAAACCATATTAATACTCCAGTGCAGGCGCAACTTAAGAAAACAAAGTGCCGATGCACCCGAGCATCTTTCTTTCTCTACTTACTTAAGGAAAAGAGCAAACTAGAACATCCCAACTAAAGAATTCCGCTACAAAAACATCTTGAACTACTCTTAAAATTCATCCAAATCCTTAAAAAAACGAGTTTAAAATTCGCGGACATGACTTGCACCAACCATATTAATACTCCAGTGCAGTAGCAACTCTTAATGTGAAGAGATACGAATCTTAAAAAGTTTCGACATGACTTGCACCACCCATATTAATACTCCAATGGAGGTGCAACTCTGGATGTGAAGAGATACGAATCATAAAAAGTTGCGACATGCACTTTGCCACCAAACCATATTAATACTCGAGTGCAGTAGCAACATCTTAATGTGAAAAGAGTACGAATCTTAAAAGTTGCGACATGACTTTCACCAACCATATTAATACTCCAGTGAAGGAGCAACTGAAGAAAACAACGTGACGATGCAACCCGAGCATCTTTCTTTCTCTACTTTTACTTAAGGAAAAGAGCAACTAGAACATCCCGACTAAAGAATTCCCGCTACAAAAACATCTTGAACTACTCTAAAATTCATCCAAATCCTTAAAAAAAACGATTTTAAAAGTTGCGACAGGACTTGCACAAACCCTATTAATACTCCAGTGCAGGAGCCAACTTAAGAAAACAAGTTGCGATGCACCCGAGCATCTTTCTTTCTCTAATTACTTAAGGAAAAGAGAAAAACTAGAACATCACCAACTAAAGAATTCCGCTACAAAAACATCGGAACTACTCTAAAATTAATTCCATTCCTTAAAAAAACGATTTTAAAAGTTGCGGACCAATGACTGGCACCAACCATATTAATAATCCCGTGCAAGAGCAAACTCTTATTGTGAAGAGATACCAATCTTAAAAGTTGCCGACAAGACTGCCACCAACCATATTAATACTCCAGTGCAAGAGCCAACTCTTAATGTGAAGAGAGCTTACGAATCTTAAAAAGTTGCGAACATGGACTTGGCACCAAACCATATTAATACTCCAGTGCAGGGAGCAACTTAAGAAAACAAGTTGCCGATGCACCCGAGCATCACTTTATCTTGTCTCTACTTACTTAAGGAAAAAGAGCAACTCTAGAACATCCCAACTAAAGAATTCGCTATCAAAAAAAAACATCCTGTTGGGAAAACTACTCTAAAAATTCATCCAAAATCCTTAAAAAAACGATTTTTAAAAAGTTTGCGAACAATGACTTGCACCAACCCCCCCATATTAATACTCCAGTGCAGTAGCAAAACTCTTAATGTGAAGAGATTACGAATCTTAAAAAGTTGCGACATGACTTGCACCAAAACCATATGTATAATACTTCCAGCTTGCTAGTAGCAACTCTTAATGTGAAGAGATACGAATCTTAAAAGTTGCGACATGACTTGCACCATACCATATTAATACCTCCAAGTGCAGTAGCAACTCTTAATTGTGAAGAGATACGAATGTCTTAAAAGTTGCGACATGACTTGCACCAACCATATTCATACTCCAGTGCAGTGAGCAACTTAAGAACAACAAGTTGCGATGCACCCGAGCATCTTTCTTTCTCTACTTACTTAAGGGAAAAGAGCAACTAGAACATCCCGACTAAAGAATTCCGCTTACAAAACCATCTGTGAAAACTACTCTAAAAGTCATCCAAATCCCCCTTAAAAAAAAAAACGATTTTAAAAGTTGCCGACATGGACTTGCACCAACCATATTAATACTCCAGTGCAGGAGCAACTTTAAGGAAAACAAAGTTGGCCGATGCACCCGAGCATCTTTCTTTCTTCTACTTACTTAAGGAAAAGAGCAACTAGAACATCCCCGACTAAAGAATTCCGCGTACAAAAACATCTTGAACTACTCTAAAATTCATCCAAATCCTAAAAAAAAAACGATTTTAAAAGTTGCGAAATGACTTGCACCAACCATATTAATACTCCAGTGCAAGAGCAACTCTTAATGTGAAGAGATACTAATCTTAAAAGTTGCGACATGACTTGCACCAACCATATTAATACTCCAGTGCAAGAGCAACTCTTAATGTGAAGAGATACGAATCTTAAAAGTTGCGACATGACTTGCACCAACCATATTAATACTCCAGTGCAAGAGCAACTCTTAATGTGAAGAGATACGAATCTTAAAAGTTGCGACATGACTTGCACCAACCATATTAATACTCCAGTGCAGGAGCAACTCTTAATGTGAAGAGATACGAATCTTAAAAGTTGCGACATGACTTGCACCAACCATATTAATACTCCAGTGCAGGAGCAACTTAAGAAAACAAGTTGCGATGCACCCGAGCATCTTTCTTTCTCTACTTACTTAAGGTAAAGAGCAACTAGAACATCCCGACTAAAGAATTCCGCTACAAAAACATCTTGAACTACTCTAAAATTCATCCAAATCCTTAAAAAAACGATTTTAAAAGTTGCGAAATGACTTGCACAAACCATATTAATACTCCAGTGCAAGAGCAACTCTTAATGTGAAGAGATACGAATCTTAAAAGTTGCGACATGACTTGCACCAACCATATTAATACTCCAGTGCAAGAGCAACTCTTATTATGAAGAGATACGAATCTTAAAAGTTGCGACATGACTTGCAACAACCATATTAATACTCCAGTGCAGGAGCAACTCTTAATGTGAAGAGATACGAATCTTAAAAGTTGCGACATGACTTGCACCAACCATATTAATACTCCAGTGCAGGAGCAACTTAAGAAAACAAGTTGCGATGCACCCGAGCATCTTTCTTTCTCTACTTACTTAAGGAAAAGAGCAACTAGAACATCCCAACTAAAGAATTCCGCTACAAAAACATCTTGAACTACTCTAAAATTCATCCAATTCCTTAAAAAAACGATTTTAAAAGTTGCGACATGACTTGCACCAACCATATTAATACTCCAGTGCAGGAGCAACTTAAGAAAACAAGTTGCGATGCACCCGAGCATCTTTCTTTCTCTACTTACTTAAGGAAAAGAGCAACTAGAACATCCCGACTAAAGAATTCCGCTACAAAAACATCTTGAACTACTCTAAAATTCATCCAATTCCTTAAAAAAACGATTTTAAAAGTTGCGACATGACTTGCACCAACCATATTAATACTCCAGTGCAGGAGCAACTCTTATTATGAAGAGATACGAATCTTAAAAGTTGCGACATGACTTGCACCAAACATATTAATACTCTTGTGCAGGAGCAACTTAAGAAAACAAGTTGCGATGCACCCGAGCATCTTTCTTTCTCTACTTACTTAAGGAAAAGAGCAACTAGAACATCCCGACTAAAGAATTCCGCTACAAAAACATCTTGAACTACTCTAAAATTCATCCAAATCCTTAAAAAAACGATTTTAAAAGTTCGCGACATGGACTTGCACCAACCATATTAATACTCCAGTGCAAGAGCAACTCTTATTATGAAGAGATACGAATCTTAAAAGTTGCGACATGACTTGCACCAACCATATTAATACTCCAGTGCAAGAGCAACTCTTATTGTGAAGAGATACGAATCTTAAAAGTTGCGACATGACTTGCACCAACCATATTAATACTCCAGTGCAGGAGCAACTTAAGAAAACAAGTTGCGATGCACCCGAGCATCTTTCTTTCTCTACTTACTTAAGGAAAAGAGCAACTAGAACATCCCAACTAAAGAATTCCGCTACAAAAAACATCTTGAACTATTCTAACATTCAGCCAAATCCTTAGAATCACGATTTGAAAAGTTGCGACATGACTTGCACCAACCATATTAATACTCCAGTGCATGAGCAACTCTTAATGTGAAGAGATACGAATCTTAAAAGTTGCGACATGACTTGCACCAACCATATTAACGCCCCAGTGCAGGACTAACTCTTAATGTGAAGAGATACGAATCTTAAAAGTTGCGACATGACTTGCACCAACCATATTAATACTCCAGTGCAGGAGCAACTTAAGAAAACAAGTTGCGATGCACCCGAGCATCTTTCTTTCTCTACTTACTTAAGGAAAGAGCAACTAGAACATCCCGACTAAAGAATTCCGCTACAAAAACATCTTGAACTACTCTAAAATTCATCCAATTCCCTTAAAAAAACGATTTTAAAAGTTGCGACATGACTTGCACCAACCATATTAATACTCCAGTGCAGGAGCAACTCTTATTATGAAGAGGTACGACTCTTAAAAGTTGCGACATGACTTGCACCCCAAACATATTAATACTCTTGTGCAGGAGCAACTTAAGAAAACAAGTTGCGATGCACCCGAGCATCTTTCTTTCTCTACTTACTTAAGGAAAAGAGCAACTAGAACATCCCGACTAAAGAATTCCGCTACAAAAACATCTTGAACTACTCTAAAATTCATCCAAATCCTTAAAAAAACGATTTTAAAAGTTGCGACATGACTTGCACCAACCATATTAATACTCCAGTGCAAGAGCAACTCTTATTATGAAGAGATACGAATCTTAAAAGTTGCGACATGACTTGCAACAACCATATTAATACTCCAGTGCAAGAGCAACTCTTAATGTGAAGAGATACGAATCTTAAAAGTTGCGACATGACTTGCACCAACCATATTAATACTCCAGTGCAGGAGCAACTTAAGAAAACAAGTTGCGATGCACCCGAGCATCTTTCTTTCTCTACTTACTTAAGGAAAAGAGCAACTAGAACATCCCAACTAAAGAATTCCGCTACAAAAACATCTTGAACTACTCTAAAATTCATCCAAATCCTTAAAAAAACGATTTTAAAAGTTGCGACATGACTTGCACCAACCATATTAATACTCCAGTGCAGTAGCAACTCTTAATGTGAAGAGATACGAATCTTAAAAGTTGCGACATGACTTGCACCAACCATATTAATACTCCAGTGCAGTAGCAACTCTTAATGTGAAGAGATACGAATCTTAAAAGTTGCGACATGACTTGCACCAACCATATTAATACTCCAGTGCAAGAGCAACTCTTAATGTGAAGAGATACGAATCTTAAAAGTTGCGACATGACTGGCACCAACCATATTAATACTCCAGTGCAGGAGCAACTTAAGAAAACAAGTTGCGATGCACCCGGGCATCTTTCTTTCTCTACTTACTTAAGGAAAAGAGCAACTAGAACATCCCGACTAAAGAATTCCGCTACAAAAACATCTTGAACTACTCTAAAATTCATCCAAATCCTTAAAAAAACGATTTTAAAAGTTGCGACATGACTTGCACCAACCATATTAATACTCCAGTGCAGGAGCAACTCTTATTATGAAGAGATACGAATCTTAAAAGTTGCGACATGACTTGCACCAAACATATTAATACTCTTGTGCAGGAGCAACTTAAGAAAACAAGTTGCGATGCACCCGAGCATCTTTCTTTCTCTACTTACTTAAGGAAAAGGGCAACTAGAACATCCCGACTAAAGAATTCCGCTACAAAAACATCTTGAACTACTCTAAAATTCATCCAAATCCTTAAAAAAACGATTTTAAAAGTTGCGACATGACTTGCACCAACCATATTAATACTCCAGTGCAAGAGCAACTCTTATTATGAAGAGATACGAATCTTAAAAGTTGCGACATGACTTGCACCAACCATATTAATACTCCAGTGCAAGAGAAACTTTAAATGTTAAAAGATACGAATCTTAAAAGTTGCGACATTACTTGCACCAACCCATATTAATACTCCAGTGCAGGGAGCAACTTAAGAAAACAAGTTGCGATGCACCCGAGCATCTTTCTTTCTCTACTTCACTTAAGGAAAAGAGCAACTAGAACATCCCAACTAAAAGAATTCCGCTACAAAAACATCTTGAACTACTCTAAAATTCATCCAAATCCTTAAAAAAAACGATTTTAAAAGTTGCGACATGACTTGCACCAAACATATTAATACTCCAGTTCAGTAGCAAACTCTTAATGTGAAGAGATACGAATCTTAAAAGTTGCGACATTACTTTTACCAACCATATTAATACTCCAGTGCAGTAGCAACTCTTAATGTGAAGAGATACGAATCTTAAAAGTTGCGACATGACTTGCACCAACCATATTAATACTCCAGTGCAGTAGCAACTCTTAATGTGAAGAGATACGAATCTTAAAAGTTGCGACATGACTTGCACCAACCATATTAATACTCCAGTGCAGGAGCAACTTAAGAAAACAAGTTGCGATGCACCCGAGCATCTTTCTTTCTCTACTTACTTAAGGAAAAGAGCAACTAGAACATCCCGACTAAAGAATTCCGCTACAAAAACATCTTGAACTACTCTAAAATTCATCCAAATCCATAAAATAACGATTTTAAAAGTTGCGACATGACTTGCACCAACCATATTAATACTCCAGTGCAGGAGCAACTTAAGAAAACAAGTTGCGATGCACCCGAGCATCTTTCTTTCTCTACTTACTTAAGGAAAAGAGCAACTAGAACATCCCGACTAAAGAATTCCGCTACAAAAACATCTTGAACTACTCTAAAATTCATCCAAATCCTTAAAAAAACGATTTTAAAAGTTGCGAAATGACTTGCACCAACCATATTAATACTCCAGTGCAAGAGCAACTCTTAATGTGAAGAGATACTAATCTTAAAAGTTGCGACATGACTTGCACCAACCATATTAATACTCCAGTGCAGGAGCAACTCTTTAATGTGAAGAGTTACGAATCTTAAAAGTTGCGACATGACTTGCACCAACCATATTAATACTCCAGTGCAAGAGCAACTCTTAATGTGAAGAGATACGAATCTTAAAAGTTGCGACATGACTTGCACCAACCATATTAATACTCCAGTGCAGGAGCAACTCTTAATGTGAAGAGATACGAATCTTAAAAGTTGCGACATGACTTGCACCAACCATATTATACTCCAGTGCAGGCGCATATTAAGAAAACAAGTTCCGATGCACCCGCCCCTCTATCTTTCTCTACTTACTTTAAGTAAAGAGCAACTAGAACAGCCCGACTAAAGAATGCCGCAACAAAAACACTTTGAACTACCGAAAAATTCATCCAAATCCTTAAAAAAACGATTTTAAAAGTTGCGAAATGACTTGCACAAACCATATTAATACTCCAGTGCAAGAGCAACTCTTAATGTGAAGAGATACGAATCTTAAAAGTTGCGACATGACTTGCACCAACCATATTAATACTCCAGTGCAAGAGCAACTCTTATTATGAAGAGATACGAATCTTAAAAGTTGCGACATGACTTGCAACAACCATATTAATACTCCAGTGCAGGAGCAACTCGTAATGTGACGAGATACGAATCTTAAAAGTCGCGACCTGACTTGCCCCAGCCAGATTAATACTCCAGTGCAGGAGCGACTTAAAAAAACAAGTTGCGATTCACACGAGCATCTTGCTTTCTAGACTTACTTAAGGAAATTAGCAACTAGAACATCCCAACTAAAGAATTCCGCTACAAAAAACATCTTGAACTACTCTAAAATTCATCCAATTCCTTAAAAAAAACGATTTTAAAAGTTGCGACATGACTTGCACCAACCATATTAATACTCCAGTGCAGGAGCAAACTTAAGAAAAACAAGTTGCGATGCACCCGAGCATCTTTCTTTCTCTACTTACTTAAGGAAAAGAGCAACTAGAACATCCCGACTAAAGAATTCCGCTACAAAAACATCTTGAACTACTCTAAAATTCATCCAATTCCTTAAAAAAACGATTTTAAAAGTTGCGACATGACTTGCACCAACCATATTAATACTCCAGTGCAGGAGCAACTCTTATTATGAAGAGATACGAATCTTAAAAGTTGCGACATGACTTGCACCAAACATATTAATACTCTTGTGCAGGAGCAACTTAAGAAAACAAGTTGCGATGCACCCGAGCATCTTTCTTTCTCTACTTACTTAAGGAAAAGAGCAACTAGAACATCCCGACTAAAGAATTCCGCTACAAAAACATCTTGAACTACTCTAAAATTCATCCAAATCCTTAAAAAAACGATTTTAAAAGTTGCGACATGACTTGCACCAACCATATTAATACTCCAGTGCAAGAGCAACTCTTAATGTGAAGAGATACGAATCTTAAAAGTTGCGACATGACTTGCACCAACCATATTAATACTCCAGTGCAAGAGCAACTCTTAATGTGAAGAGATACGAATCTTAAAAGTTGCGACATGACTTGCACCAACCATATTAATACTCCAGTGCAGGAGCAACTCTTATTATGAAGAGATACGAATCTTAAAAGTTGCGACATGACTTGCACCAACCATATTAATACTCCAGTGCAGGAGCAACTTAAGAAAACAAGTTGCGATGCACCCGAGCATCTTTCTTTCTCTACTTACTTAAGGAAAAGAGCAACTAGAACATCCCGACTAAAGAATTCCGCTACCAAATCAACTCTTGCACTTCTCTAAGATTCTCCCAATTCCAAAAAATACCGATTTTAAAAGTTGCGACATGACTTGCACCAACCATATTAATACTCCAGTGCAGGAGCAACTCTTATTATGAAGAGATACGAATCTTAAAAGTTGCGACATGACTTGCACCAACCATATTAATACTCCAGTGCAGGAGCAACTCTTATTATGAAGAGATACGAATCTTAAAAGTTGCGACATGACTTGCACCAACCATATTAATACTCCAGTGCAGGAGCAACTCTTATTATGAAGAGATACGAATCTTAAAAGTTGCGACATGACTTGCACCAACCATATTAATACTCCAGTGCAGGAGCAACTCTTAATGTGAAGAGATACGAATCTTAAAAGTTGCGACATGACTTGCACCAACCATATTAATACTCCAGTGCAGGAGCAACTTAAGAAAACAAGTTGCGATGCACCCGAGCATCTTTCTTTCTCTACTTACTTAAGGAAAAGAGCAACTAGAACATCCCAACTAAAGAATTCCGCTGAAATTGAAATTTAATCTATTATCAATGGTAAAGCCCAATAATTTAAAATTATCAACAACTTTAATTTTAGCCTCTTTAATTTGAATAAAATCTGGTATTTCAATTTTTTTCTTTGTAAAAAACCATGAGAAAGTTTTTTTCCAAATTTTTATCAACCTTTTTAAATAAAAACCAGGTCCTTAGTTCTCCATTACCCCCCCCAGTTCCGCTTATTAAGTTGTCCAATTTATTTCCAGTCTTTGTAAGACTTGTATCATCAGTAAGCTTTTAACAATACACAATGGGAGATCGTTTATAAAGATTAAAAAGAGGAGCGGGCCTAGAACTGAGCCTTGTGGAACCCCAAGTTTTAGTCTAGCTTGTTTGGATAAGAGATTTTTCAAAAGAAGCTTTTGAGACCTCTCATCAAAGTAGTTTGTCATTAAAGCAAGAGAGTTGTTATCAAAACCATAATGAAATAACTTTAGGAGCAAAAGTAAAGGGTCTATTAAATCAAATGCTTTTCTAAAATCAATGAAAAGAGATAGTGCAATTAACTTTTCATCGAGTACTTTGTTTATAAAAGACACAAATTCATGTATAGCCGATTGGCATGAAAACCCAGACCTGAAGCCATGCTGCCCCTTGAAAAATATCTTATTTGACTCAAAGTAAGTAACAATTTGTTTAGCTAGAAGCTTTTCAAACATCTTAGCTAAAGGTGAAAGAACTGATATTGCCCGATAGTTATTCATATCAGACTTATCCCCCTTGTTTTTATAAAGAGGTGTCACAACCGCTATTTTCCAATCTTCCGGAATTTTCTATTTAGAAGCGAATTTATCATAGCAAAATCTCAAATCGTAAAAATGAATTTTTGCAAAAGTTTCTTAACAAAAGTTTTGTTTTAAAATTCAATATTTTAACATGCGGTTTGCATAATTAGTTTTTATTTAGAAGCGAATTTATCATAGCAAAATCTCAAATCGTAAAAATGAATTTTTGCAAAAGTTTCTTAACAAAAGTTTTGTTTTAAAATTCAATATTCTAACATGCGGTTTGCATAATTAGTTTTTATTTAGAAGCGAATTTATCATAGCAAAATCTCAAATCGTAAAAATGAATTTTTGCAAAAGTTTCTTAACAAAAGTTTTGTTTTAAAATTCAATATTTTAACATGTGGTTTGCATAATTAGTTTTTATTTAGAAGCGAATTTATCATAGCAAAATCAGGGTTTAGGGTTGATTTTTCAGAACTCATTATTTGTTTGAATAAAAAAAAACTTAGCTGACTAATTTCAAACTTTATTGATAAGACTGATATTTGGTTTCAAATTAACTAAACGAAGCTGTTAGATTTTTTTTCAGCTTCGAATTTAAATAATTCAAATAAGCGCGATTTTTTAAAAACACTTTCATTCGATTGCCATGATGAAAATATGAATTTAAAAATTTATTGTTTGAGGTGAATGCTACTAATATTTACAATCCAAATGATCAAGTTTTGTTGCTTATGAAACGATTTCTAATTTCTTAGCTTACTTTTTTTAAAATAATTTAAAGAGGAATATCATATTTATATTTGTTTAAAATGTGCCGAAAAGTTAAAGATATCAAAAAAGAAGACATCAAACAGGCTTAAAGAAAAATATTCATTTGTTTTGGATGGAACTCTTGAGTTAAATGTGCACAAGATCAGTAATTTTGTGAATTTTAGTGATACCAAACACTTGCCGATCAATTTAAAGACCAGTCTTCAGTCCGTTATTTTTGTTTGTTTTCCAATTGCATTCCCCAGAAAAAATCTTATGGAACAAAGCAAAAATATGTTCAACAATTTGTGTCTTAAACATTCGCATCAACTTCCTGGACAAGGCTTGTTTCTTTTGGAATAATGGACAACAATGTTAAATTTGGTGGTTTCAAGTGTAATAAATGCCAAAGAATATTTAGACGTAAAGATCACTATGAAAATCACATGGAAAATAAAAAGAGACTGCGGAATCAGAAAAGAAAACGCTTGCAGGGAAAGCACAAACTAAAAAACTGAAGGTAAACAATTCTTTTCAAAAAAATGATGTAATAGTGCTAGATGATTCATTCGCTTCATGCAGACTTGTTGATATTCCTCTTGAAGAAACAAGTATTATATGTTTAGATGAAAACTCTTTGTATTGACTAGTTTTATAGTATTAAATAAAATTTATAAATTTTGAAATGTAATTACCAATGGCATGGTTGTGAGTCGACTAAGCTTACAAAAAACAAGCTTATTTGTAAAACACGTTCAAGAAGCTTATATGATCTCAATACAAACAATCAAGATATTTTTATGTCATATGAACAATATAGTAGATCAGTACAAAGTCTAACTGAAAAGCACGTTTTTACCTTGAGATTTAATCAAGTCAACGACATTGACATTATGGATGATTGTGATTATTAGATTTTTTGTTTATAAATAAAAGCTTTTCAAAAAATTTTATTTTTTATTTTTATTTTACCAAAAAAACTGCATACTATATCGCAAAGAATGACAAGAAAGACTTACAAGCTTCCTATTAATTTGGAATTAAATCGTCTTAAGAATATCTACCAACCTACACTAGACAAGATGGTTGATGTGTCCGAAAGCTTCGAAGGAAAAATTTTCACAATTTAGTCCTGCCATCCTTAGCTGAGCCAAAAAGTAATTAAGAGTATTTCCGAAAATTATAGATATCTTTGTTTGTTTCCTGAATGCAAAAAAAGTTGACAAATCATTTTGCAAGTAAACAAAAGTATGTTCACCATTTGACAATTATTCATGACCAAGAGTTGCCTCTAGGCGGTTCATTCATTTCACCGAATGACAAAGCAAACAAAGCCAGGTGGATTTTGGTGTTCAAAATGTGGGCATCATTACTGTCGACGATATCACCTAAGGAATCAAGTCAAAACAAGTACACACTGTAAAGAAGCCATTGTATCAACTGAAAATCCTCTTTTAACAAAAGAGTTGGAATACCGATACGAAGCTTGCAATTGAGTATCATCCATTACCTAAAAGTGAAACATTCGTATTCAAACCCAGTGAACCACTAGCATTGGAATGGAAGCCTGTTAATGAGTTTGAAATCAATCATAATGCGAAATCTCGCCCTAAAAAAAACGACTGGCTTCAAAAATTATCAAAATCATTCTCCATGATAACTATCAAAGTCGTGCAACGCTGACAAAAAGTCAATATTTTCCACAAAATCAAAGACATTTAACGGAGCATTTTCATTTCAGCAAGATTGACGGAAAATGAAGAGAAGACAATAAACGAGAACGAATCAGTTGAGACCAAATTAAAACGTCCATTAGAAGAAGCAGAAGACGACGAAAAATTTCGAGAAATCAAAAAGCAAATGCTCGATACTCAGAATACCGATCAAAAAATTAATAATAAAACCAGAAAATTCAGAAGATGATGAACTTATAGAGGCACTTTTAGACTTTGAAAATAACAAATATCTTTACTTTTAAATAAATTTGGTCACTAAAATTTTTAAGCTTTTTAGTCTACATAAATTAACCAGTAATATGGTTAAAACTTTGATTTTTTTTTAAAATACTCATTCTTAAATGTAAACTTTAACAGCGAAATGGACGAGTCAGTATTCTTCTCAAGCGACAGTTAACAGTTCAATCAAGCATGAATCGTTTTATACACCCAGAGAAGACGATGTTAATGTTGCCTTTCGTCACCAATGACAAGAGTATAAGTAGTCAATCGAAACCAATCAAACGTGAATTTAGTTTTGATTTATCACAAGAATTCTTATGCAAAAAAAGTTAAGTCTTTGAAGAAAATGAAACAAACGCTCAACAAGTAATAGCCGAAAAGCAAACTAAAGTTAATATGTCGGAGCAAGTATTTCGGAAACACGCGACAATTTTAAGCCGGAAACGTTACTATAATACTATTGGTCTGGAAGCTTTGGAACATGAGCTTTATGTTCGGTCCGAAATAGAAGTTCTGTTAGATTTAGTGGTAAATGGCGGACAAATTTTGTATACAAACAGAACATTATTACAAACTCTACTGTTGAAGAAAAAAAATATATTTTGACAATATACAAGAATTAAACAAATTAAAAAGATTGTTTGAATCCGGTTTGAAGAAAAAACATCGTCACATTTGTTGTGATCTGATCCAGTATGAACTCGAGAAAATGGAATTTAAAAGAAGAATCAAAGATACGGAAGATATTGTGGAAGTGTCACTCCAAGACATGGATAATTTTGCGTTCGTTTTTAAACAGTATTTACTCAAATAAAATTATTCGAAAATAAAGCTTTTTTATCTTTTAATTTTTTTATTTCATCTTAATCAAAATTCAATATTATTTCAGTAAAGAAATCTTCGATTTCACTTTTTGACCAAGATCGTAAGACATTTATTAAGTCTGTAAAGGTTCAGTATTGTTACACTACTGTTTTATACAGTAATATTTAATTTCCTGCAGGCATAGTTAAAGTTGAAGTATACTCTTAAAGTTTACTTTTTATTTTTAAAATAAAAGAACAACAGATTAACTTTACAATAATTTACTATTTATCAAAAATCAATCCAGTAACATAAAATAATTGTTAAAAAAAACGTTTGCAATTTTCAAAAGAAGACAAACAAGAAAAAAAGTATTTTAAAATTGTTGATGAGCTTAAAGCGTTAAGCCATTCATCAAAAATGTTAATAAAGTTGTACGTTATACCAGCTTTGACATATAAGCGAAAAATGGAAAGCTCTTAGCGACCAACCATTATATGTGTGTGGATTTCCAGCATGTCGTGATACAGAGACTTGTTTTAAGAAACGCAATGAATTGATAATGCATTTAAAATGTATTCATATATGTGAGATTCCTAGAATTACCGATTTCCTTTGAAAATATTTAAATCTTAAGTTTTAAATAAAACAATTTTAAAAAAAATGTCACTTTTTTTGCTGAATACTACAATTAATTTTGTAGAAAATAACAAAATAATTTGTGTTTGAAATAAAAACAGATTTTTTTTTTATATAATTGATATAATTATTATTTTTTTATCATCTTACGAAGTATCAAGCGATGACTCATTTTTAATTTTCTGTTGTCAGCATGAGGTTAATAAGAAATTTGTCTCTCTATTAAATTTAATAAGAGATTTTATCATTCAATCGCTCGAACAATCTTCAAGATTTTACTAATCTAAAGAAAAAAAAGGTCAAAACAATCAAATAATACATTAGAATTAAATACAGCCAATTTGTCAACTGTTGCTTTGAGTCAAGGCCTAACAAACCAAATTATCATTGAGTGTCCAAAAAAAATCTAAAATTTGTTTTAACTTTGCAAAATTTTTGGATTCATGGATCCTAGACTTGATCAAAGACTTTATTACAACAGAATCGATGATTGGAATGTAGACTGCGATATTCTTGTCTGGTGCGAACTTGAAGTGATCTTGATCTTGTGTGCAGCAAATCTATTTGTTACACTGTTGAACACTACTATTCATCAGCTGTTTGAAAAAAAAGCAATTTTTACATAATCAAAAGATGTTGGATTGTCTTTGCAAGGAATACAAAACAAAGTTTATGCACAAACAAACAATTTTTCAAATAAAAATCAGGAATGAGTTTTTGATTGGTAAAGAGTATATGGAAAAGAAAATAAATCAATTGCTAGAAATCTATGAAAACACCTAAAAAGATTTACAGAGTTTTACCAAAATTTATTGTAGACGTTTATGGTCAAAAAACAATTTTACCTTGAATAATTATGGAATAAAAAATTTATAAAATTCATAATTTATTTAATTTTTTAAATTTCTAATTTCAAGTCCTATGAATGAACATTTCGTTTTTTTTGGCTTTTAAAATTCTGAGTGGAGAGACTAAAAGTTTTGCTCGGAATAACTCTAAAATTTTGGTATAGTCTACTACTACAAGTCTAACAATAAAAAAAGATATATAGCAATAAAGAAAAGGGGATAAATTTAGTCTAACGTCTTGTTTTCTTTAATTTAAAAATTTCTAAGACAAATTTTCTGACACGATAAATATAACTTTTTGTTTAAAAGAAAACAAGACGTTAGATGTAAGACTAATTTTATCCCCTTTTCTTTATTGCTATATATCTTTAACTAAATTATTCATAAAAGACTAATTTATTCAAATCACAACATGATTTCAAATACTATCCATGTTAAAATTAAATTTTAAGCTGTTTTCTCTTTACATTCAAGATATTAGCTGCAGTTTCAATTAGAAAATCGAAATGTTCATGGTCTTCTAAAATTTCTATATAAAAACCTTCTCGTTCTTCAATTTTCATATCATAAATTAAAAAAAAATAAAAAATCAAAATGTTCAAAAACTCGTTCGAAATTGATGACCTAGTCTCAAATGCAAGAAGAATAATGCCATATTTATATTCTTCGTTATTGGTCAAGTTTAACAAGCCATTTAATCGCCCAAGATTATTTTCACTGTTTATAGATGCAGATGATGACATCAACATTGGATCAATTTCAGAAACAAGAATCGAAGAGGAATGCCCGCTTACATACCAAAATGTTGTCGAAAATGTAGATTGCAATCGAACAGAAGTGTTTGAATGGTTTACAAAATCGAAAAGCCGGAGTATTGCGGCTCAATCCGATACTATTGAGTGCGAAAACTATATTAGCTATAAACCTGAAGCAATGAAACTACATAAAGAATTTCGACTAAAACACATATTATGTAACGAATAGAAATACATTTTCTTTTTTTATCAATCCAAAACCAATATTGTGATGGCTGAAAAGTTTAAAAATGCAGTGAATTTGTTGATGAACGGATGGGAATTGGTTGAGTTAGGTGGGATGTATATATTGTTGCCACGATTGTATTCGGAATTCACTCGGAGTTTAATTGAATACAAAATACTCAGCTTATCAAAGCCAGTGTTTATTCAATCGAAAAGCGAAAAAGTAAGTCGATCATGCCAAGTTGAAACTATCGGAGCAAAGCCTGCGTTATTTCGACTAAATTCATTGGATATATTCACAAAGGCAAGGAATATACTGCCAAGTCTGTGTTTCAATTCACGAAAGGGTCCGTATCACCCAATTGGTATGCCAATAGAACAGGACGTATTTTTCAAAATAATGTTTCGAAAATATGTTTGGCCGATTCGATCACACACCACCACCTTTCAAAGCGACTTTTTATTGGAACAATTTGTGAAATTCTCCTATGAAAACATTGTTCTGAATTATCAAGTCGATAGAGATTTATTAATCGACTGGTTTTGCTATGAAAAGTCAAAAACAGTATACGTACAAGATGGAGCTTGTCAAGTATTCTCAAAAGTAACTGAGCCAATTGTTTTTTCTACTTTTTATGCAGATAGACTAATGGATTACAGCTGCCATAATGATGAAACAAGAGAGTACAATGGTCCATTATTTTTCATGTGTATGTTTGTCGTGATTTGGTCTCAGAATACAACCAGGCACTTGCAATCTTTGGTTCAAGTTGGAAAATAATTCAATTTGACAATCAATTTATCTTAATAAATAAAATCCAACCGTATAATAATATGAAAATAATTGAACATAAAGTAATAAACCCAACATGTCTAAAATCAATGAAACCAAAAATTAAAAAGGATGTTGGCGTACAAACCGATTACAGTGATGATTATCCGTTTTCCGATTCTTTAAAAGATGGACTCTATTGTGAACGCCTGCCTCTAAAACGGTCGTTTGAACCAGATGTTTACAATTTTAAAAGACCAAGAGTGGAGAGAAAATTTCAACCTTAATTTATAATACTATTATTTCACATTTTTTTTTAAAAGCAAAATCAAAATTGAAACATTAAAAGATTTATTTTTTTTTCAAAACAACAATAAATAAAATAAAATATAATTTTATTTATCGCTTATTAATGTTAAAAATTAAACACTTTTAGTATCTAAATCTTTTAATGAAGACTTTAAATGAAGACTTTTAATGAAAGTAATCAACACAAATAAAAATTAAGTGGTAACTGTGTAGAAGTAAAATAAAATTAAACAATTTAAGTACATAGATGAAGATTACCGTCATTTTGAAAATTAAATGTTTAAACTTTAAAGACGTAAAAACTGTCTAAGTTAAAACTGCAGATTTCGAGTTAGAATATAACAAAATAATTAAAAGTCAAACGTATACTGTAAAGAACAGTAGTATTGTATATCTTAGTACAAAATTTCAATTTTGTATTAGAATGGATTTTGTCGAAGAAAAAAGGTCTATTCTTATTAAACTTTTCTCGATTATTAGCTCGGAACCAAAAGTTAGTAATATGGACGAGAATGAATTAAGAAATTTCATAAGCTCAGAATTTAAAGAATTCAATTATAGGTATCCAAGTGAACGACTTTTAAGAAACATACTACCCATAACATACGAAAATGTTAAATTTAATTCGAGATTTAAAATAACAAGAGAGGAGTGGTCCAACTGGTTTCTATCAAATTCTCGTTTAAGAACTGTTAGCGTTCAGTATGATAATGTATCAGAAGACAAATACACAAGTAATACATTACATGCAATTGAAGACTAGGGAGACACTCAGTCAAACATATATTTTAAGGATCAACTGGCTTGGACAACCAGGTTCCTTTAGACTTCGCTTCAATTGGTATCTCATAGCTAAATACTTCATACTAGAGATACCAAGACACTTAGTCTCGATGACCTTCACACTTTTTTCAAGCAAATATTTATAGACAAAATATAAACATAGCATTAGGTAATAAAATATTCAATAAAAGTTCACTTTTTTTAATATTTTTAATAAAAGTGACATCTTTACAAAAATAAAAATGCAATATTTTTTCTAAACACGACATCTCTGCAAAAATAAAAAATGCAATATTTTTTCTAAACACACACACACACAAACAAAAATATAAAAATGCAATATTTTTTCTAAACACGACATCTCTGCAAAAATAAAAAATGCAATATTTTTTCTAAACACACACACACACACATAAATATTTTTTCTAAACACGACATCTCTGCAAAAATAAAAAATGCAATATTTTTTCTAAACACACACACACACACATAAATATTTTTTCTAAACACGACATCTCTGACATAAAAAAATGCAATATTTTTTTCTAAACACGACATCTCTGCAAAATAAAAAAATGCAATATTTTTTCTAAAAACACATACGACAATAAAATATATTTTTTTCGAACTTTTAAAGTTTACAAAATTTTCCTATAAATATTTGTCACTCATTTCAAAAAAATTCATCATTTCAACAAATATTCAAAAAACAAACAATTCAACAACCAAACAAACAAAGTCAACACGTTCAACAACTCAATCAAACAAAACGTTTGTCAAACATCCCAACCAAACGAACTCAATCAAACAAGTCAAAACAATTCGTTCTCCAAACAATGTCCAAACAAACACCTCAACCACTAATGGGTCCATATAAAGGTTAGTACAAAATTCCAATTTTATTCTTTTTCACAAAAGGTAAAAAGTTCCTTTTAGTCATCAAGCCCAGTTGGGTTGGTCAGTCTGACAGAAACTGGGTTGAACATCGCCAGCCCCTGACGAAGTGGTGTTCATTCTTACATAAAACATTGACTAAACAGAACTTTTTATTTTTTACTTTTTCTTTTTCTTAAATCACCCACACCAGATGCATCCCGAATAAACAAAAAATATATAAAAAGTCCAAACGTTCAAAAGAACAAATTTTTCCCGCTTTATATGGACCCATACCCCTCAAGATAAGATAAGAAAACACACTCACAAAGAATACGCTAAGATAAAAAAAAATTCCCTAAGACCTACCAACACAAAGGCAAGTAAAACTAAAAACCTTTTCTTTTTTCGTTTCCTTTCAGCCAACATGAATAACGCCCACCAACGGGTTCAACTCCAACCACGAGCACTCATCTGTGAACCAAACTTCTGGTCCGCCACTTGCCCAAACCAACGTTGTCCAACTCATAACATTAGACGTCATGGCGACCCGCCTCACTCTATTTGACACACAAACGCACATCTCAATCGCATCGAACGACGTTACAAAAGCGTCCAACAAATGAACATTCGAAAAAATTGTGACTTCTTCATCAATGACTCAATCGTCGACCCCGAAGACTGGCTCAATCCAATTCAACCAAACAACTCAAACATTTTCGTGTGTCGATCACTTGGTATGCACCAAAAAACACTTGCGCCAAAACCTTTTTTTATACGATCGGCGGCACAACTCTCTGAAACAACAAGAAAATTTCCAATCGCCGGCTTTGGCCCACTTGGTACTAACAAAACTCAAAATGACAAACAATACAACTTCGAGAACTTCATCCATTATCACCAAAAATCCTCAAATCCAACGAACCTCCCAATACTCATCAACGTCGTTGACACAACCGAAAAAACCGAACAACTCATTAACAACTCTCCCATCGACCTTTCAACACCAATCGTATGGCAAAACATAAACAATCTCCAACCAGAAATTTTCAACGACTTCATCAATCGCCAAATTTCCACTCACGACAACCATATGGTCTGCATTAATGGAAAATGCCTCGAATACAAATACGCCAACCGTGTACAAAACCTCTTCAAAAACAAAAATCTAATCAACAAAATAATAATCGGAACTGACTCACCACACAACCAACCGAATTATGGCGGACACAATTCAAAATATTCTTTGGCAATATTGGTTGCACAAATGATTCTCGAAATCCACATGCGAATTTCAAGACTTGACCACTTCAAGACATTCACACTCGCCGACACAAATGACTTATTAAATAATAATGCGTTTCTATTTTTCCAAGAAAACTATTTTATGACCTCAGTTTTCGTGCCTTCCAATCACACATGAATCGCACCTTTGGCCCATTATATGACGAATACAAAGCCCTTATAACCTATTCAACAAACCAAAGCCATACAATTGAACCTAGCAAACAACACAAACGACAAGCCGACGAAAACATAAGCCCACAACAACCGAAACGACAACTAACCGACTCATCAATCCAAACATCACAATTTTCACAAACAACTTTAGATTCCAAACAACCATCTATAAACGTCTTCTTCAAAAAACAAATAGAACAAACAACACAAAAAACAGTTCTTGGCGACCTTACAAACTCAAAACAAACACCCTCACAAAAACCTTGCCAATCAAAACTATCACCAGCCAAAATATCACAAAATAACCAAAACTCGGATACGGATGATATTATAGTCCTTACTTTAACAGATCGCGAAAAAAACAAAATTATCGAAGATGCAGCTTTCGACATCGCCTACCCAACATCAGCCCAACCAACACCAAATACCTCAAGAATAACTATTCACAAAAAACCAAACAGTCTAATCACCGTAGTACAGAACAAGCAATCTTATTACGCTTAAAACTTAATTTACCTCCCCTCTTCGTAATTATCAACTTCAATAAATACCACCAACTCACATTCAGCGAAAAACAACAAACTTTAATCCTTCTCAGAACACTGAACACAAATTACCTGGAATGCCTTCAAAATATAAAAACAAAAACTATTTACTGAAGTACTCGGCCTAGACAAAAACACAAAAACAATTCCCGATACCGATCAACTCTTTCGTAAAAATCACAAAGAATGGACCGACATAGACAACTTTCTCAAATTCAACCCATTTAACAACAACCCGACAAAAAAACAAAACTCTACCAAATTTCTAACAACATCAAAAACAAACAAAACCTTATTTATAGACAACCCAACCAAACAAAAACTAAACAAAATGATCCTTGACTTCAGTCCATCACAAGATAACAACAAACCACAAACCAAAGTATTTGCAAATTCAGAAAAAAACCTTCCATTTCGAAAAATACTCCGAAGGCATATACAGAATAGAATGCGTCACAAACAAAACACAACTACCCGACTACATAGACTTCGCTCTCAAATTCGGACTCAATTTTGTTCCCTCCTCAATAGAATATCCAAAAGACACACTGGACGAAAACTTCCAAAATTTCGAAACCCGCCTTCGTTGGAAATATTTTTGGCACCATAAGAATCCGATGAATGAAACAATGTCAACAAATAATAATGATTTTCTTCCATCACGCCTTCGATTGACAACAACCCTTCCACCACCATGTGACATTATATCAAAATTCGTAGATCGCATTAAGAATGAATTCATAACAAGCATCAACAAAGCACCCAAAACTCAGATACAAAAAGCAAACAGGAAACTAGCGATCGCAATAAACAAAAACAATTAAGTTCCTAAAAAACAATGAAGATCTCACAGTAAAACCAGCCGACAAAGGTAGTGGCATTGTGATTATGAATAGAAAAATTCTATATTGACTCAATGGAATCCTACATTAACTCATCGACAAAATTCTTTACAAAAATTGATCACGATCCTACTCCTGTACTCCTAAACACAATCACGAAAAAAATAGTTCTTCTAAAACAAAAAAACACCCTCGATTTTAAAACATCTAAAATATTACTTCCAATTAAAGAGTCAGCAAGATGTCCATACCTTTATGGGCTCCCAAAAATCCACAAAACTCCGGTTGCTTTCCGTCCAATTGTCAGTGGCAACGGCCATCCAACCGAACGACTTTCAATATTCATCGACTATCTCCTCCAACCATATACTAGCCTCAACGAATACTACTTAAAAGATTCTACCGTTCTACTCAACCAACTCAAACAATTCACAAACATAAACAGATCAAAATCAACTACCAAAAAAAACGATATTATACTTTTCTCATTAGACGTAGTTGCAATGTATACCAATATTCCACTAGATGAACTAATCGACTCAATAATGCAAGAAATATTATCAAGACCTTTGTCGCTTCCTAAGCGTTAAGAACACACAATTATAAACCTGAACTCATCAGACAACTTCTTGAAATAACACTTTACAACAACTTTTTTCAATTCAACGGAAACTTCTTTCACCAAAAACATGGCATAGCCATGGGCACACCGTGCGCCTGCTCAACCTCAGATATCTTCATATGCCAATTTATTAAAAACGCATTCAAGAAACTCAACAAACACCCATGGTTCTATAAACAATACAGAGACGACGGCTTTGGTATTTGGACAGATGGCCTCAACAATTTACAAGAATTTACCGCTCAACTTAATACTATTCACCCAACTATCAAATTCACACTTACCTATGGTAATGAACTTACTTATCTTGACTTAAAAATTCGCATCGATGAATATGGCACACTCAGCACAGAAACCTACTATAAACCAACCGATTCATTTAGCTATCTCCACAAAGAAAGTAATCACCCGACACACTGCCTCAACAACATTGGACTCTCCCAAGCCATTCGTCATATACGTAATTGTTCCTCACACAGCACATATCTCTACCACACACACTTCCTAAAACACAATCTCATTCAGCGTGGACACGATTTCAATCTTATCTTAAACAAAATTCGAAAAGTCAAATACCAAAACCGCGAAGATTACCTAATATACAAACAACCAAAGCGACTACAACGAACACCACTTATTATAACTTATAACAAGGACATGCCCAAAATAAATAAAATAATAAGGGCACTAGCAGACAATCTTCTCGACAAAGACACCTTCAACTCAATTGGTAACTACCCAATTGTCGGCCACCGAATCCAAAAAAGCATAGGCCAAAACATAATTAGAGCTAAACTTTAAATTTAAAAATAACTCTCAATTTCATAAATAAATAATTTTTTACAAAACAAAAATCTGTCTCCTTTTATTTTCTTCCCTAATTAAAACACTCCACTAAAGGAATGAAAACAAAAAACATATTAAACTTTATTCCTTTTTTCCCTAACCATTCATTTGGTTATCAAGGTCTGGAATATCGACCGGACAAGAATCTCCTTGGAGAAAAGCTTGTCAGTATTTTATTTTTTGTTTTCGGACTCTTAAGACTGGAAGACACTTGCGCGACCCTCAAAAACATTTTCCTAGCATTAAAACTACTAACCTAAAAGTACCCCTTTACCTCTACAGTCGAACCTTACCAGTCTCATGGTTTTTCAATCTCTCATCTCACCAACTAAAAACACACTACCGACCACAATTTACCGATTTACTCCTCCAAGTTTGACTGGAATTACAAGGTTCAACCGTATCAATAAAGAATCCTATCTAAACTTACAAGAAATTAGTAACTCACAGCCTCCTGCTACTCCACTAACCAAGTTTGGTCTAGAGCAACTGGAATAATAGCCAGTGAAAAACTTCAAGTTTACTTGAGACCCCCTGCTACTCTAATAGTCAGATTGACCTAGAGCAACTGGAACTATGGTCTAACCCAAGTTAACTTGTTCCATGTAAATCTCGCAAAAAAAAGATCCCCTGCTGCTCAACTAACCATTATAGGCCTAAAGCAACTGGAACTATGATCCATTAAATGCTTCCTCTTCCCTAAAATTCCAAATTGAGAACACATAACTCCAACATTTAGGATAGTTAAGGTTCTCTCAGACTTCGCTCTGATATCTTCTAGCTTAATACTTCATACTAGATAGAAATCATTACTAGGTCAAACATATGTCTTTCAAGGATCAACTGGCTCCGTATACTTGGACCACCAGGTTCCTCTAAACTTCGCTTCAATCGGTATCTCATAGTTTAATACTTCATACTAGAGACACCAAGACACTCAGTCAAACATATATTTTAAGGATCAACTGGCTTGGACAACCAGGTTCCTTTAGACTTCGCTTCAATTGGTATCTCATAGCTAAATACTTCATACTAGAGATACCAAGACACTTAGTCTCGATGACCTTCACACTTTTTTCAAGCAAATATTTATAGACAAAATATAAACATAGCATTAGGTAATAAAATATTCAATAAAAGTTCACTTTTTTTAATATTTTTAATAAAAGTGACATCTTTACAAAAATAAAAATGCAATATTTTTTCTAAACACGACATCTCTGCAAAAATAAAAAATGCAATATTTTTTCTAAACACACACACACACACATAAATATTTTTTCTAAACACGACATCTCTGCAAAAATAAAAAATGCAATATTTTTTCTAAACACACACACACACACATAAATATTTTTTCTAAACACGACATCTCTGCAAAAATAAAAAATGCAATATTTTTTCTAAACACACACACACACACATAAATAAAAAAATGCAATATTTTTTCTAAACACGACATCTCTGCAAAATAAAAAATGCAATATTTTTTCTAAAACACATACGACAATAAAATATATTTTTTTCGAACTTTTAAAGTTTACAAAATTTTCCTATAAATATTTGTCACTCATTTCAAAAAAATTCATCATTTCAACAAATATTCAAAAAACAAACAATTCAACCAAACAAACAAAGTCAACACGTTCAACAACTCAATCAAACAAAAAGTTGTCAAACATCCCAACCAAACGAACTCAATCAAACAAGTCAAAACAATTCCTTCTCCAAACAATGTCCAAACAAACACCTCAACCACTAATGGGTCCATATAAAGGTTAGTACAAAATTCCAATTTTATTCTTTTTCACAAAAGGTAAAAAGTTCCTTTTAGTCATCAAGCCCAGTTGGGTTGGTCAGTCTGACAGAAACTGGGTTGAACATCGCCAGCCCCTGACGAAGTGGTGTTCATTCTTACATAAAACATTGACTAAACAGAACTTTTTATTTTTTACTTTTTCTTTTTCTTAAATCACCCACACCAGATGCATCCCGAATAAACAAAAAATATATAAAAAGTCCAAACGTTCAAAAGAACAAATTTTTCTCACCCCCAAAAAAACATCTCTTAACGAGATTCTAACATCTAAATTCAAGTCAAACATGACAAGACCCAAGGTGACTGCTGGTAGTAGCTATATGCTACTATTCTTCACTTTTAGGAAAAAGACATCTGGTGCTTTATATGGACCCATACCCCTCAAGATAAGATAAGAAAACACACTCACAAAGAATACGCTAAGATAAAAAAAAATTCCCTAAGACCTACCAACACAAAGGCAAGTAAAACTAAAAACCTTTTCTTTTTTCGTTTCCTTTCAGCCAACATGAATAACGCCCACCAACGGGTTCAACTCCAACCACGAGCACTCATCTGTGAACCAAACTTCTGGTCCGACACTTGCACAAACAAAAGTTGTCCAAATCATCACATTAGACGTCATGGCGACCGCCTCACTCTATTTGACACAAACGCACATCTCAATCGCATCGAACGACGTTACAAAAGCGTCCAACAAATGAACATTCCAAAAAATTGTGACTTCTTCATCAATGACTCAATCGTCGACCCCGAAGACTGGCTCAATCCAATTCAACCAAACAACTCAAACATTTTCGTGTGTCGATCACTTGGTATGCACCAAAAAACACTTGCGCCAAAACCTTTTTTTATACGATCGGCGGCACAACTCTCTGAAACAACAAGAAAATTTCCAATCGCCGGCTTTGGCCCACTTGGTACTAACAAAACTCAAAATGACAAACAATACAACTTCGAGAACTTCATCCATTATCACCAAAAATCCTCAAATCCAACGAACCTCCCAATACTCATCAACGTCGTTGACACAACCGAAAAAACCGAACAACTCATTAACAACTCTCCCATCGACCTTTCAACACCAATCGTATGGCAAAACATAAACAATCTCCAACCAGAAATTTTCAACGACTTCATCAATCGCCAAATTTCCACTCACGACAACCATATGGTCTGCATTAATGGAAAATGCCTCGAATACAAATACGCCAACCGTGTACAAAACCTCTTCAAAAACAAAAATCTAATCAACAAAATAATAATCGGAACTGACTCACCACACAACCAACCGAATTATGGCGGACACAATTCAAAATATTCTTTGGCAATATTGGTTGCACAAATGATTCTCGAAATCCACATGCGAATTTCAAGACTTGACCACTTCAAGACATTCACACTCGCCGACACAAATGACTTATTAAATAATAATGCGTTTTCTATTTTTCCAAGAAAACTATTTTATGACCTCAGTTTTCGTGCCTTCCAATCACACATGAATCGCACCTTTGGCCCATTATATGACGAATACAAAGCCCTTATAACCTATTCAACAAACCAAAGCCATACAATTGAACCTAGCAAACAACACAAACGACAAGCCGACGAAAACATAAGCCCACAACAACCAAAACGACAACTAACCGACTCATCAATCCAAACATCACAATTTTCACAAACAACTTTAGATTCCAAACAACCATCTAAAAACGTCTTCTTCAAAAAACAAATAGAACAAAAAACACAAAAAACAGTTCTTGGCGACCTTACAAACTCAAAACAAACACCCTCACAAAAACCTTGCCAATCAAAACTATCACCAGCCAAAATATCACAAAATAACCAAAACTCGGATACGGATGATATTATAGTCCTTACTTTAACAGATCGCGAAAAAAACAAAATTATCGAAGATGCAGCTTTCGACATCGCCTACCCAACATCAGCCCAACCAACACCAAATACCTCAAGAATAACTATTCACAAAAAACCAAACAGTCTAATCACCGAACTCAAACACCAAACAAAAAATATCAACGACAAAGACGCACTAGTCAACAAACTCAACGCGCTACCAAAACGCAAAATTGGTTTTTAAAACTACCTCTTTCTAAAAACTTTTTTCTTTTTGTATTTTTTTACTTGCCTTTGTGTTTCCAAATTTACTTTAAATAAAAAATTTTCCTATACTAAAAACACCTCTGTTCATTTACTAATATCCTCTTCCCTTAAAGATCCACTGGAACAACTCCTTTACACAATAGCAACAACAGACAATGATAAAGCAATATTCGACCTTTTAAAGTCCTCCAAAGCAGGAACAAAATCTAAAAAACAAAAAATCCGAAACAAAATTGCACTCCTCTGTAGTACAGAACAAGCAATCTTATTACGCTTAAAACTTAATTTACCTCCCCTCTTCGTAATTATCAACTTCAATAAATACCACCAACTCACATTCAGCGAAAAACAACAAACTTTAATCCTTCTCAGAACACTGAACACAAATTACCTGGAATGCCTTCAAAATATAAAAACAAAACTACTTACTGAAGTACTCGGCCTCGACAAAAACACAAGAACAATTCCCGATACCGATCAACTCTTTCGTAAAAATCACAAAGAATGGACCGACATAGACAACTTTCTCAAATTCAACCCATTTAACAACAAACCGACAAAAAAACAAAACTCTACCAAATATCTATTAACATCAAAAACAAACAAAACCTTATTTATAGACAACCCAACCAAACAAAAACTAAACAAAATGATCCTTGACTTCAGTCCATCACAGATAACAACAAACCACAAACCAAAGTATTTGCAAATTCAGAAAAAACCTTCCATTTCGAAAAATACTCCGAAGGCATATACAGAATAGAATGTGTCACAAACAAAACACAACTACCCGACTACATAGACTTCGCCCTCAAATTCGGACTCAATTTTGTTCCCTCCTCAATAGAATATCCAAAAGACACACTGGACGAAAACTTCCAAAATTTCGAAACCCGCCTTCGTTGGAAATATTTTTTGGCACCATAAGAATCCTATGAATGAAACAATGTCAACAAATAAAAATGCTTTTTTTCCATCACGTCTTCGAATGACAACCAACCTTCCACATCCATGTGATATTAAATCAAAATTCGTAGAACGCATTAAGAATGAATTCATAACAAGCATCAACAAAGCACCCAAAACTCAGATACAAAAAGCAAACAGGAAACTAGCGATCGCAATAAACAAAACAATTAAGTTCCTAAAAAAACAATGAAGATCTCACAGTAAAACCAGCCGACAAAGGTAGTGGCATTGTGATTATGAATAGAAAATTCTATATTGACTCAATGGAATCCTACATTAACTCATCGACAAAATTCTTTACAAAAATTGATCACGATCCTACTCCTGTACTCCTAAACACAATCACGAAAAAAATAGTTCTTCTAAAACAAAAAAACACCCTCGATTTTAAAACATCTAAAATATTACTTCCAATTAAAGAGTCAGCAAGATGTCCATACCTTTATGGGCTCCCAAAAATCCACAAAACTCCGGTTGCTTTCCGTCCAATTGTCAGTGGCAACGGCCATCCAACCGAACGACTTTCAATATTCATCGACTATCTCCTCCAACCATATACTAGCCTCAACGAATACTACTTAAAAGATTCTACCGTTCTACTCAACCAACTCAAACAATTCACAAACATAAACAGATCAAAATCAACTACCAAAAAAAACGATATTATACTTTTCTCATTAGACGTAGTTGCAATGTATACCAATATTCCACTAGATGAACTAATCGACTCAATAATGCAAGAAATATTATCAAGACCTTTGTCGCTTCTTAAGCGTAAGAACACACAATATAAACCTGAACTCATCAGACAACTTCTTGAAATAACACTTTACAACAACTTTTTTCAATTCAACGGAAACTTCTTTCACCAAAAACATGGCATAGCCATGGGCACACCGTGCGCCTGCTCAACCTCAGATATCTTCATATGCCAATTTATTAAAAACGCATTCAAGAAACTCAACAAACACCCATGGTTCTATAAACAATACAGAGACGACGGCTTTGGTATTTGGACAGATGGCCTCAACAATTTACAAGAATTTACCGCTCAACTTAATACTATTCACCCAACTATCAAATTCACACTTACCTATGGTAATGAACTTACTTATCTTGACTTAAAAATTCGCATCGATGAATATGGCACACTCAGCACAGAAACCTACTATAAACCAACCGATTCATTTAGCTATCTCCACAAAGAAAGTAATCACCCGACACACTGCCTCAACAACATTGGACTCTCCCAAGCCATTCGTCATATACGTAATTGTTCCTCACACAGCACATATCTCTACCACACACACTTCCTAAAACACAATCTCATTCAGCGTGGACACGATTTCAATCTTATCTTAAACAAAATTCGAAAAGTCAAATACCAAAACCGCGAAGATTACCTAATATACAAACAACCAAAGCGACTACAACGAACACCACTTATTATAACTTATAACAAGGACATGCCCAAAATAAATAAAATAATAAGGGCACTAGCAGACAATCTTCTCGACAAAGACACCTTCAACTCAATTGGTAACTACCCAATTGTCGGCCACCGAATCCAAAAAAGCATAGGCCAAAACATAATTAGAGCTAAACTTTAAATTTAAAAATAACTCTCAATTTCATAAATAAATAATTTTTTACAAAACAAAAATCTGTCTCCTTTTATTTTCTTCCCTAATTAAAACACTCCACTAAAGGAATGAAAACAAAAAACATATTAAACTTTATTCCTTTTTTCCCTAACCCTAACCCTAACCCTAACCCCTAACCCCTAACCCTTGCTTAATTACCTATAAAACAAAATAATAAAGAGGGAAAGATTTAAAAGTTTAATCAAGACGTTTTTATTTGCCAAATTTTTTTTTTGTTTAGTTTGAAACTACAAGTTTATTGATGAAAAAAAAGAAAAAAGTTCATAAGTGGAAAGAATTTTTTTGTGACAAAATAAAATTAATATAAATATAATTTTTTGACGATACATTTTTAAAAATATTTTTCGGGATTCAATTTAACATTCTCAATGTTTATCACCGATGTGTGTTTGTAACATGTTATAGTAGTTAAACTAAATAGAAGTAGTAGTAGCCGTATTAATAGGAGTAGTGAGATGTGTAAAAATAATTGCTCCTCTCTCATGTTATGTCTTGTTTTATCGAAACCATAAGCCATGATTTAAGATTACATAAAAATTTGTCTTAACTAGTTGTAAAAATGTTAATTGAATTTGATTTAAAAAAATTCATTCGATAGACTGTCCCAGTATTTCATTATAAGTTTTTTTTTTAAAAATTGAATCTTTTGTACACAGTTTTTCACAAGTTCTCAGACATCCTATTTACTGCTTCGTCTTTATTCACTCGTTATAAATAGTTCAAAAATAATTATAAGACATAAAAAACAAAAAATTTTTTCTTTTTAGGAGTAGTAGTAGTAATTTTTCTTGATCTAAAATCAAGTAGAACATTCCTAGACTTTATAAGCTGCAGAAGGTGTTTAGACCGGAACAGAATTTTTGTTATACTCGCTACGTTTGCATCTTTCGACGCTCTTATTTTAAGTCACAGCGACTCGCGAGTCCCAATACGATGATTTTCAAAGTTGTTCTAGTACCAGGCCATCAAGAGAATGACTAGTCGATGATTCTAGTCGGACCGCAGCACAACACAAATGACATTTTTATTTACAGTCTAAACGTTACATTTTTGACTCGACCAGGATTTGAACTCGTCCCACAAGCTAACAAAGGTGTTGTTTTACCCACTCGGCTACGCACGTATGTCAATCATACATAACCATTTTTATTTTTTCTAAACCTTACAATTTTATGACTCGACAAGGATTCGAACTCGTAATTCTAGCTACAAAAGCTGTTGCTTTACCACCACGCTAACGACCAGAACTAAAATAAAAATAAATTTTTTTTTGTTTTCTTAAAAATAAAAATTCCTAAAAAAATATTAACATAACAATAAATTATAACATAATGTTCTTTTTAAACTTTAAAACATGAAGGAGATACTATTTTATTTGAATTAACTTTTTTTGTTTCTTTAATCTACTGGTAATTTCTGGTAGAGCGATGCCATTTAAGTTTCATTTTAATTAGATTCACCACGATAAACATAAGACACCCACTTCTTCTTATTAAACTCAGTAGTAACTTTACCATAAAATTAGAAACTAGAAATATTGTAGAGAATTCAACCGAGTTAAAGAAATTAATTACGTTGAGAGTCAGTCACTTAAATTAAGAAGGCCAAACGACAAAGTACTTGTTAAAGAAATCAACAAAGAGAGCTCATGTTGATATTATTTTTGTCAAATGGAATAGTCTCTACTAGGAATAAGTTATCAGCTAGTACAGTGTCAACCAAATCGGTTAACAAATTCAAAGCCTGAATTGCTAGACAAGTGTTAAAAATTTAGATTGGAAGGGATAAGTTGTATTTTACAATAAAATATATCACGAGATAAGTAAAATTCCATGAAAAGAATTGTTTGAAATCTGATTTTCCAGTAAAAAATTCAAAACAACAATAGCAAAAAGTCTCGTAATCAGATCGGAAACTGTAACTTTATGTTGCATAAATTTAATAAAATACACACTAATACGTAATCAAGTTTTTTTTGGTCAGTCGTTTTTTGACCATTTTAAATTTTTACTTCTTTATTGTTTTCAATTTTCTACTTATTTTCGTGACGTTCATATACATTTTTAATTAATTTTAAAAAAAGCTGTCTATTTTCATACGAGAACAGCATCAAAATGATTTTATATTGGTTTGAATTGACTCAATTTAGTTTAAAGAAGAGAATTTTCATTTAAAAACATTAATCTGTCTCTAAAGGTGAATTAACTAAAACATTTTTTCGATAATAGAAGTAATTTATCTGTAGAATTCAATATTCAACTATCCATAATACATAATTTGTTTACAACTAATTAAAAAAAAGGATTTTTAAAGACTTTTTTTTTGATAATTTATTTAAAAATTATTTTGCTGTAATTTTTAGTCAATATTAACCACGAAAATAAGTAGAAAATTGAAAACAATAAAGAAGTAAAAATTTAAAATGGTCAAAAAACGACTGACCAAAAAAAACTTGATTACGTATTAGTGTGTATTTTATTAAATTTATGCAACATAAAGTTACAGTTTCCGATCTGATTACGAGACTTTTTGCTATTGTTGTTTTGAATTTTTTACTGGAAAATCAGATTTCAAACAATTCTTTTCATGGAATTTTACTTATCTCGTGATATATTTTATTGTAAAATACAACTTATCCCTTCCAATCTAAATTTTTAACACTTGTCTAGCAATTCAGGCTTTGAATTTGTTAACCGATTTGGTTGACACTGTACTAGCTGATAACTTATTCCTAGTAGAGACTATTCCATTTGACAAAAATAATATCAACATGAGCTCTCTTTGTTGATTTCTTTAACAAGTACTTTGTCGTTTGGCCTTCTTAATTTAAGTGACTGACTCTCAACGTAATTAATTTCTTTAACTCGGTTGAATTCTCTACAATATTTCTAGTTTCTAATTTTATGGTAAAGTTACTACTGAGTTTAATAAGAAGAAGTGGGTGTCTTATGTTTATCGTGGTGAATCTAATTAAAATGAAACTTAAATGGCATCGCTCTACCAGAAATTACCAGTAGATTAAAGAAACAAAAAAAGTTAATTCAAATAAAATAGTATCTCCTTCATGTTTTAAAGTTTAAAAAGAACATTATGTTATAATTTATTGTTATGTTAATATTTTTTTAGGAATTTTTATTTTTAAGAAAACAAAAAAAAATTTATTTTTATTTTAGTTCTGGTCGTTAGCGTGGTGGTAAAGCAACAGCTTTTGTAGCTAGAATTACGAGTTCGAATCCTTGTCGAGTCATAAAATTGTAAGGTTTAGAAAAAATAAAAATGGTTATGTATGATTGACATACGTGCGTAGCCGAGTGGGTAAAACAACACCTTTGTTAGCTTGTGGGACGAGTTCAAATCCTGGTCGAGTCAAAAATGTAACGTTTAGACTGTAAATAAAAATGTCATTTGTGTTGTGCTGCGGTCCGACTAGAATCATCGACTAGTCATTCTCTTGATGGCCTGGTACTAGAACAACTTTGAAAATCATCGTATTGGGACTCGCGAGTCGCTGTGACTTAAAATAAGAGCGTCGAAAGATGCAAACGTAGCGAGTATAACAAAAATTCTGTTCCGGTCTAAACACCTTCTGCAGCTTATAAAGTCTAGGAATGTTCTACTTGATTTTAGATCAAGAAAAATTACTACTACTACTCCTAAAAAGAAAAAATTTTTTGTTTTTTATGTCTTATAATTATTTTTGAACTATTTATAACGAGTGAATAAAGACGAAGCAGTAAATAGGATGTCTGAGAACTTGTGAAAAACTGTGTACAAAAGATTCAATTTTTAAAAAAAAAACTTATAATGAAATACTGGGACAGTCTATCGAATGAATTTTTTTAAATCAAATTCAATTAACATTTTTACAACTAGTTAAGACAAATTTTTATGTAATCTTAAATCATGGCTTATGGTTTCGATAAAACAAGACATAACATGAGAGAGGAGCAATTATTTTTACACATCTCACTACTCCTATTAATACGGCTACTACTACTTCTATTTAGTTTAACTACTATAACATGTTACAAACACACATCGGTGATAAACATTGAGAATGTTAAATTGAATCCCGAAAAATATTTTTAAAAATGTATCGTCAAAAAATTATATTTATATTAATTTTATTTTGTCACAAAAAAATTCTTTCCACTTATGAACTTTTTTCTTTTTTTTCATCAATAAACTTGTAGTTTCAAACTAAACAAAAAAAAAATTTGGCAAATAAAAACGTCTTGATTAAACTTTTAAATCTTTCCCTCTTTATTATTTTGTTTTATAGGTAATTAAGCAAATAAAAAATAAATTGTTTGAAATTTTTTTACAATAAGTTGTTGAATTACCCAACTTGAATTCGTTTTTTCAAATTTTGCTGTCAAAAATTTTTGAAGTTTTCTTTTAAAGACTACGAATTTTATCTGATGTTTATAAAAAGATAAATTAGTTTTTTAATCAATTAATTTCAACTAAAAGTTTAAATATTACTGATGTCATCTTACGCAACTATTCATTCTGAGTGTCAGCGTCTAAGTAGTTACAAAAAATTAAGACCAAAAACATTTTTATGATTAAATAAAATTACTTAAGACATTTTGATTAACTGTTAAATTTTTGACCTCACAAGTCATTTTTATAATTGGCTATTTTAACCCCTAAGTTAAATGAGCATACTATCGATTGTATCCCTTAAACATTATTCCAATTTTCTTTTAAAAATAATTAAATTAATTAAATTTTTTCAACATGCTAAAAAATTACGTGTTTACTTTTTTTCTTTTACTCTTTCTTCTATCGGCTAATATAGATGGGTAAAAAAAAATTAAATAAAAATTTGATGATTGGATATAATTCAACATGCTTACCATTAGTTAAATAGACTTGATTTTTTTTTTATAAATCGTATTCTTCTTAAAAATTAAAAAAAGCAGTAAAAAAAAAAGTTAACTTAAAAACTCACTACGATAAATTTCTTGAAGTTTTTTATATTTAATTTAAAAAATAGAAAAAAAAGCTTGTTTTTTTTATTTTTTTAATCTAAAATTACACAAATTGCACCAAAATGTAATAAACTAAAAAACACTACTTAATTAAAAATCAGAAAGTTTTAATTATTTTTTTATTTTTACAATTATATTGAATGAAAAGACAAGAGTATCTAAAAATCACATTGATAACAAGGGATGTCGTCAACAAAATCATCATTTAAATAACCTGGGACAATTATATTGAATGAAAAGACAAGAGTATCTAAAAATCACATTGATAACAAGGGATGTCGTCGACAAAATCATCATTTAAATAACCTGGGATTTCTGCGAGAGCGACTGATCTCATACTATTATAGTAAAAATCCAAGTTTTTGATTTTCATTTGAGTCGATTCACTAAGAAGATCAAATCTCATTCTTTCAAGTTCCATTATTTGATGAATTGTTGTCAAGTTTGTATAATTCATCCATAAATTATCAATGACAATCTCAGCCAATTCACTTATCTTTTTCTCGATTCCTAATAATTCATAATTGATTAAGTAAATTTAAATTAAGAATTAAAAGTTTAAGATTTTTTACTTTTAAAATGAAGTTTATTTAAGTTTTTTTCCCTAAAACATTTAAGACACACTTGTTTTACACCTCCGCATGTACACATTTTACATTTGCATGATCTTGATTTGATTGTACATGATACACAATAATGCTTCATCTTGATTGTTTTTAAATTGATTGTTTGATTGTTTGATTGTTTGTTTGTTTTTTTTGTAATTGATAAAATTTTGTCAAAGATTACTTTCAATTTAGACATGAAAATATGAACTTTTTTAACGATCTTGCATAACTTTAAAAACCGTTTTCAATAGATAACTTTTTTTATTGGCTGTTTAATGAATTGGTCATTTGAGACCAATTGAAAAGTTTGTGATCTATTTTTTTATTTTTATTTTTTTTTTACATAATTTTTTGAAGTGGTTTTGATTGGGTCGGAGTACTTTAATTTAAAACATTAAAGACAAATTTTTCTGTTATCAGAAGCACTTGAATCAGGAATTTATCAGTTGATGAACTTTATCGGTCAAGAATTTCCAGTTCACGGATGGTGACAGGATTACTTTGTCTTATAAAATGACAAAAAAAGTCATTAGCCAATAGAATTGTTAGAAAAGGAATTTTGGGCGGTCTTTAAGTGATATTTAGAGGAAATCAGCCAATAATAGATGCTGAAAAAAAGTGCCATAGTTTACTACTTCTACCTCAGTTTAAATAAAAACCAGGATGTCGCTAAGCACCCCAAAAATGGTGCCGACATGAATGAAATAAAAGAATTACTATTAGCCGATATAAACTTTGTAAGTCATACTGAAGCCGTAGAAGTTAATTTCCTAATGCATCAGGAATGTTTAAATCGGCATGAAAAAATGTTAATTTAAAAAAAATGTTAATTTTTTATCCACAAAATTACTATTTTAATCAACAATTTTACTTGTTGTTTTACAAAAAAACAATCGATATACATAATTTATTTTATATTCAAGATTACAAAAGCATTTCAAAATTTTTTAATTTCTACAATTTTTACCAAAAAAAAATAAAAGAATCACATAATTTCATACCAATTTTTTGCTTTCTTTTTTTTACCAGGCTTTGGTTTTGACCCAATTACTTTGTCTAAGTATTTTTCTGGAATTGTAACCTTACCTTTAATCAAAGCCACAAGTAAGATATGTTTGCACATCCAGAACTTGTAATAGCAATAACACATACACTCTGAAATGGTCCATCTTCCAACATTAAATTTCACTTTCTGAATCTTATGGTTAAACGTTACATATTCGTCAAAATCCATATCTTTTAATGTTTCACAATCATTCAAACACTTTGTAACACAGTCAAACGAATCAATAAACTTGTCAAAATCTACATTTTTATCTGAACTCAAAAGATAAACATCTTCATAATCAACATACTTTACAGACGGTTTACTTTCATAATAATCGATTAAATCATACCAAGTTTGGTCCGGAATATTAAGCTCGTACTGAAAAACTCGAACCTTAATCTCATCAACAGACCATCTGTTAAGGATTGTTTTAAGACGAGTCAGAAATTGAGACAATGGGACTCTTTCTCGAAATGTATGAACATCCTTGATTGACTTATTTAAGGCTTCGAGGGCATTGTTAGTACTCGGTAAACCAGGAGCAAAACCTTCAAACCAACCAGGGTTTTTTTCAAACCATTCTGCTTCGAAGTACTGAAAATAAGTTTCATTAATTGTATCTTGCCATTTCATTTTAAACATTTTGTACATGATGTCTAGGTTTGTTTGACTATAACAAAGGCTCATTTTGTCAATGTCTAATAAAATTTTTTGTTTGATTTTATCATCACTGACCGGTAGTTTAAGCTCCATTTTCTTTTGAGCATGTACCCAACAAACGATACGAGTAATATTGTCTCCAAAAACATTTTTAAAGCCATTAGTGATTGACCCAGCTGAGTCCGCCAATAATGCAGTTGGATTGAAATTCGGCATCTTTTTCTTGATAGCCTGAAAGAAAAATTCATAGTCCTCAGTCCGTTCTCTTGTACAGATAGCAGCCGCTATTGGATGGAAATGTCGATCATAGTCAATAGTACCAGCAATCATTAGTGGAAATCCTTGAAAAATAATTTTATACGTAGCATCAACAGCCAATAGATCTCGATTGTTACATAATTGAATTAAACGATTTGTTGTCATAGCTAATTGAAAGTATTGATCTTAAAAAAATTTTTATAATCAATTACAACCAATTAATCAATTAATTTACTCACCTTTGAGAGATACAAAATAATCTAGAACGTAAACGTCGTCGTCTGAAAAAAATTCTTTTACAATGTTATCCTCGCACCATTTTTTAAGTTCAAGGAATGTCATCCCAACGTTGCCGTACAATTCTTTTTTGTATTCGTTTAAAAAATTGTATATTTGTCTTTGAGATGGTATTGAGTGTTCAACAAGTTTTTTATCTCTTAATGCATAAATTATGTTTAAGGCTCCAGTAACTCCGAGGTCATACAATTCTTTGATCATGTCTTTAATCTCTTGTGAGATGCCTCTTTTTTTGGTTTTGATATCTTGATGCTCACACTGATTCGTAAAGATTGAAACTCAATTTGGGCTGGACAACTGGAATATTTGCATTTATAATAAGTTTTTGTACCACCATAGGCGTCATATTGTTTGTAGTTTGACCATTTGGGTCGAACTACAAACGACGACGTCTTCATAATCATAACATCGACGGCTTCTAAATCGATTTGTTTTTCAAAGGTCCAGGCTATTTTAACCCTTTTACGTTTTGTACCTCGACCAGCTTCTTTTTCGACCGGTTCATACTCTTCTTCTTCTTCTTCACCACCGCTTTGTTCCTCAAAAATTTGGTCCGGAACACTTGTTTTTTTGGTTAAAAGACCATCTAATTCAACATCAATCATTTTTGGAATTTATTAGTTTGAATTAAGTGATTTTGAATAAAATAAATAATTTTATTTTGAATAATTAATTATGCAAAAATAATATTTGGTTAAAAAAGTTTTGCAATTTTGTTTTTTTTTTAGTATTTTTGGTGATAGTTTCAGTAATTTTGGTTATAAAAAAATAAATCGCCGTTTAAATCTAAAATCAACGTTAAAATTATTAACGATAAGAGATAAAGAATATATGATATTTAATATGCCAAATGGTAAAAATATAACTGTTTTCTCGTATATGAAAACGCTTTACGGTGCAACTTGCAAGAAAATAAATAAAATAGAAGTGTCACTACGTAACGTGGTGTCAAATCAAAATTCTGACATATGTTGCCGGGACCAACCAATATTTTACGATGTAAACGGAACAAATAAAACAGGATATCTAACTAACGATGGAATCATAAAACCAAACTCTGAAGAATTATTCTGCGAATACCTTACAAGTTCAATTCAATTACCTAATAAAGAATTAACTATCCATCGAAGAAACGAAAAAAGTTTTATTTATAAGAATTCTGACTTAAGATTTATGGATATAAAATCGTTAAATAATAAACTACACGAAGAAAATTTTACTCAAAGCAAAATATTAACAGATGAAATAGATTTTATTTCTACGTTTCAAGAAGTAATGAACCATGAAATGAGTGCTGGTTCGTGGTATAATCATGTAAGTGATACAACAGAAATTAGAAGAAAAATAATTGATACTAAAACTAAATTCGAAAATTTAATAAATTTTCTCCAAAATAAAATAATCTACGGACTAACTATAATCGGAGGAATATTTATTTCTATTCTATTTTTATTCATAGTAAGGAAAATAATTAGTTGTTGTACAAATAGTCGTTGTTGCGTTTTCAGTTGTTGCAAAAAGTCAAAATTATCTAGAATGATAGCCACTGAAACAATAAACGAAATTATCAATATAGAAAATATTGAGAATCGGTTGCCTATCATAAAAAATAATAGACGGGTTAAGTTTTCAAAAAATAATCTATTAAATGCGAATTCAGCAAGTACAAGTTCATTGACTAAAAAATTTCTAAACAGAAACAACAAATAATCTTCAATTAGTTAAAATATAAATTTTTTTTATTCAAGCGAATTTATAATTAATAACAAATTAGAAATTTTTTTTTTCAAGAATAAATATAATAATAATTGCCGAAAAATTGTAAACCCTCGAAGTCTTCGTGACACGTGTGCTATTTCTATCGTTATCGAATTATCACAACTAAATAAAACTAAATTAGAGTCGTTAGAACTCAAAACGATTTAATATATTTTAAATTATGAAATATGGATCAATGACAGAATACAATACAGAAACAAATATGTCAAATGGCATACTCGATATTAATCGATACTTCAGAAGTGAACCTTAAATTCGAGGTCGAATTTTTTTTTATGGGGCGGGGGAGATGTTACACAATATCTTTACCTATTTTTACTATTGAATTTTCTTATGATTTATGTGTGGTTTGCTGTGTATTCATTTATTTTATTACTTAACTTACCTTATGTAACTTATATCTCTTTCAATAAGTTATATCATTAAGAATAGATTGATCAGCAACAATACGATAATCAATAATCGTAAATTGCTGCGTAAACGGAAGAACAACCGTATTACTCAATCTTACTTATATAATCTTTAATGGGAAACTCGGATATAAATACGAGTAAGTTTATCAATAAAGAAAGTTCATTCTTAATAGGATATTAGGAAGGATTTCTCATTATATATTTTGATTTAAATAAACTTTAAATAAATCTTCAGTATCTTTAATTTAATACTTAACCTCTGATAGTTACGGCTAGTTAAGAAACCCTTAAATAACCAGTAACAAATTTAGAGGGAAAAGAAAAGGATCTGACTCAAACAATCTTAACAGTTCATTTGTGACTGAAAATTTACAAAAGAAAAAAGGAAGAACAAGCATTTTCAACGAAAACGAACTGAACATTCTGAAAAATTTCTATCAAAAAACAATTCGGCCTACTCAAGAAATTTATCAAATCGTTGAACAATTTGAACGAAGGTTTTCAGTAAAACAAATTTCAGTAAGTTGGTTTTTAAATTATTTTTTACAAGTTTACCCTTAAATTTTGAAATTTTAAAAAATTTAGAATTGGTTCAATAACATGAGGAACAAATTATCGAATCATCAATAATTTCTTCCGAAATTCAGGAAATGATACCTGAAAAATCCATTTTAAACCAAGTACATGAAAATGGTGAACATGTTGGTTCGGTAAATATTTTGAATTCTCATAGGAGAAGCATATCCGAATTTAATCAAAAAGACGTGGTATTAAGCGACCCTGAAAAAGAAAATAGTGAAATATGCGACACTAGAACAGAAGACGGTGAATTAACAGACTCTAACGAAGAAAAAAGTGATTTAAGCGACTCTGAGAAAGAAGAATGTGAATTAACTTATTATGGAAATAGTCTTTCGAAAACTAATGATCGATTAATTGATATTTATGAATATGATGACTCTTTATTACCAAACAATGAAGACTACCATCCTTTAGCAAAAAGTCAGAAACAAGCCGAAGATTTAATTGAATATGGTAATTTTCAACCTTCGATTATCGGTCATCAAAATGTTAACGAAATAAGTGAAATGATGAATATAATGAGATCACATCATTTTGCCGAAATATGAAAACCGATTTAGAAAAAAAAAATCGGAGGCAACTGATGTTTTTTTTAAAAAATAAAAATAAGATAATTAAAAAAGAAAATATTAAGGGAGGAAATTTCAATAAAAAACAAAATTATTCGGGACTTATCACAAGATTTTCTAGAAATTAGTGAAGAACAAAATCACTTCGAGAAAAAAAACGAAATTTTTAGACTGGAATTAGAAATGAGTATTTTAAGAAATTCTAATTTGAGCGATGAATATCAAAATTTAAAAGATGAAAATCAATTTTTGATTGGAGAAAAAAATGATTTGGTCGAGAATATCAAAATTTAAAAATTATTGGTTAATGATTTAAAGCAAGCACTTTTAGAAGATAATTATTTTTAATTTACTTATCAATGTTATCAAAAAAATCTTCAAAATTAGAATTTAAAGAACATTAAAAAGATGGTCAGTTGATACTCATTACTGAAAAAGCAACTAAAGATTTGGAAAAAAGTAGATTATAAATGATTTTTAAAATCAAAGATTTTATTTTATGCCGATTATTAAGGAGTAAACGAGTTAAAAACAGAACACGAAAAATCAAATCAGGTCTACAAAGATTTACAAAAAGAATATGAGCAAAAAAAAAAAAATTTGATCGATGGATTTGAAACTAGTAATTGAATAACCAGATAAAAAGACTTAGTTGATTTTTTAATAAGTATATATTAAGCACGTAATTGTCTGGAATCGAATTTTGAAAACAAAGAAAACAATTTGAATCGAGATTTCAATGAGAATATTTTGATTGTTTACCGTCAATTACAAGAAAGGGAAATGATATAAAAATATTAAAAGCAGAAAACGAAAAAAAGGGAAATCTTTTAAGATCAACTTCAGAAGAACTTAAAAAACTTGCAAATCAAAAAGAGAGACTGCAAAACGATACAAAAAAATTGAAAGAATCGCTAAAGAGCAAAGAAAATGAAGTCAGGGAAAGGTACGAAAAGTTATCTGAATTATCTGAGTATCATCAGAATGAGATCAGTCTTCTAAACAATCGTAAGTTATTAAATTGCTTTTATTTTTAAATGCAAGAAAGTAAACAATTTGTTCTTTTAGATAATCAAGATCAATTAAAAGAGAAGGACCAAGAGTTAACAAGATTAAGCAACTTATTGGAAGCTAAGGAAGCTGAACTGAAAGATAAAGATGCTGAGCTAGTTGGATTCACTGATGAGCGTAATGAAGAAATCAATCAACTTAAATTAGATCTTGAAAAAAGTATTGAAACTATTTTTAAAGATTTTTGCATGTAATTAGAGCTAAATTTAATATTTTCTATAGGCACTGATTAAAGACTCAAGGCAAAAGACACTGAAATTGCGAAAAAAACTAAGAATTAAATGCCAGGCAGGCTGAGCTCAAAAAGAAAGAAAAAGCTCTTTCTGAAAAAAGATTACAGCTTGTCCAATTCTCTGAGGATCGACAAAAAAAGATTAGTCGTCTTAACAATGGTAAATCATTAAATAATCTTTTTTGTATGTTAGAAGAAAGTAAACAATCTTTTATTAAAGATAATCAAGATCAATTATAAGAGAAGGACCAAGAGTTAACAAGATTCAGCAACTTATTGGAAGCTAAGGAAGCTGAACTGAAAGCTAAAGATGCTGAGCTAGTTGGATTCACTGATGAGCAAGCCAAGAAATCCTCTTGCTTAAATGGGAACTTGAAGGAAACCAAAAAATATTGGAATTAAAAAAGATATTGCTAAAAGCCGAGCTGAGCTTGATCAAAAAGGAGTAGAGCTTCGGGATAAAAACCTTCAAATTTCAGAACTTACAGAAAAAGTGAAAGCTCAGCCTTAACGAAAAGATAAAAAGATCAACAAAAAAGTCAGATTCCTTGAAATCGATCCAATAGGGGAAAAAAGTCACATTTCTAATTTTTTCCCATTTCTTTAATTTGAATTTTTTCCTAAATAAGAGGTTTTTTTCACTAATTAATTTCAAGAACAAAAATCGGAATCCTTTAGAATCCGACGAAGATGAAGATACTGGAAAAATCATTGGATATTACCAGAGTGCAGGAGAAAGAAATAATCGTCCTGTTTATGAAGGAGTCCGAGGCGGCCTTTATATTTACAATCCGGGTAATACAAGACACTCCATTACTGGCCACGAACGGAGAAATATTGTTAAATTTTAATAGAAAAACTTATTCATAACCTTTTTTTTTTGATTTTATTTGTTTGTTTTTTTTCGTTCAACGATCTGCGTTCGTTTTTCTTTTGAAACTTCGCGATGAGAATAAAGATGCCTTTTTAGGAAATTTCTATTTCTTTAAACCCCTATTTCTATTTGAGCCAAATTTAAAAAAAAAATCGAACGCAGATTCGTTTTTCTCCACTTGCTTCATTAAAAAATTTTATTTTAAACAAAAAATATGAGTTAATATTTTTAAAATTGATGAGAGCAGATTGTAGTTTTGAATGAGAAATAGTTTTGAATTATTTTTTTTTGTTTTATTTTATTCTAAAATTGGCGTAAAAGTTTAAGTGATAAAATCTTTTCGAAAATCTTATCATGAATTTGTTAAAAGATTCTATTAATCATATTTTTCTTAAGATCAAAAATTGATCGGAGAATCCAAAATGGATTCAAATTTATTATTGGAAAATATATTAACAAGATGAATTGCGCAAATATTTTTGATGTTTTTTAAAAGATATTTCGCTTTTCCTTATGAAAAATTTAAAGAGATTACATAAAGGCTGTTTGGTTGAAAATAGTTCTCATAGAAAAAGCGCTATACTTTCTTTGCTTCAATTCGAAACTTGGTTATGTAAAAAATTTAAAATCAGACACTGATTTTTAAGCTAAATATTTTGGTGGTAAAAGAGTCTTTTTGTTTCCAAGTCTTATTTTAAAATATAGATACAAAACACTAAGATTTATTTGAAACAATCCTTATTTGATAACTGCAAGATGACTTAATTTAACTTTAAATAATAAAATTTATTTTTTTAAGGAATTTAACTTTTTAATGAGCTAGAGGATGAATATTTTTTTAGTCTAAAAAAACTCTTTCTAAAAATTAAAAAGCTATTTTTTACTCGTTAAACTAAATTGAAAAGATGTTTCTCAAATAAATAATTTTTTAAAACAACCATTGAAATAGTATCTGATTCGAATAAAGTGTTTTTGGAATCCAACTTGAAAATTTTAAATTGGAAATTTAAACATTACGCTACTCTTGCGTGACAGAAAAAATAAACATGATTAAGCGGGTAAAAATATTTAACTTTTTTTTTGAAAATTTCCAATTTGAAATAATAAATTTTACTAAGATTTATTTTAACTAGGACCTGATTCAACTCCAGCTTCATTCCATTTTTTTGGTGACAAAATAAAATTAACATTTTTCCTGTTCTGCAAATAATTCCAAAGATAAATATTATCTATTTTAAAATTATTAATTTTTTTTATATTTAGAAGTAGCAAAATTGTTACAAGTTGTAGCAATTTGAATTTTGAAAAAATCACTTATGGTTCAAAAGTTATTAGCAGTAGAACGAATTGAAATGAGTGAATTGAAAAAAACTTCACAGCCCCGTCTATGTAATTATTCTGATTGATTCGAAGACAATCGTTTCTTAAATATATCACTTGTTGTCCGAGTATATAATTCAATTCACCTAGGTCCTTTGTTTTGAATTTATTGCTGATTAACTTTTTAACGTGATTTATTCTTGTCTCATTTCCGATGATAACTATATTATCTTCATAGATTGCTAAAATTAAATTGGAATTTTAGAAAACACAATAATCAGTTTTAAGTTGTTTAAAACTCAACAATTCTAAGAAATCAACAATTGTTTTATTCCAACATCTTGGTGCTTGTTTTAGTCCATACAATGCTTTGTTTAGCTTGAGAACTTGGTTAGGTCTAAGTTTTTCTTTTATCCCTTTAGGTGGTTCAATATAGACCTCTTCTTCAATCTTGCCGTATAAAATCGCAGTTATGATATCAACATGATGCACCTTAAATACTTCATTAATTGCAACTGCTAATAATAATCTCAATGATTGAAGTTTGACAACCGGTGCTAATGTATCGTGATAATCAATTCTTTGATCCTGTTCGTATCCTTTTACAACAAGCCTAGCTTTAAATCTTTCAAGCTTATTGTCAGAATTTCTTTTGATTTTAAAAATCCATTATGTTTTAACTGCCTTTTTATTTGCCGGTAGTTCTGTTATGGTCCATGTTTCATTTTCTACTAATGAATCAAGTTCAGACTTAATTGCTGCTTGCCAATTCTCCTTGAATTTGCTTTTTAAAGCTTCATCTAAAGATGACGGTTCATCATTAATTTCACTAGCATCCAAAACATTTAAGTACCCACAGTAAATTTTATCTTTAGTCATTGATTGACCTGGTGTGTATCGATCTGTTGGGTTTGAGACAAGACTCGTTCCTCGTTGTAATTGTTTTCCATTACTTTCCTCTTGCTCTTCAATTATTTTAGAATTCTCGATTATATTTGGCTCTGTTTTGTCATCCTCAACTTTTTCAGTTTCTTTGATATTCTCAAAATTTTCATCAGAAGTTTTCTCTACGTTTCTGTCATCTTCATCATCATCATCTTTTGAGATATCTTCTATGTTTTGGTCATTTTTAAGCTCTTGTACTTAATTTTATTTACAGAATATAAGATCAGCCGAAGAGTGATCATTTTGAAACATCAATTTCAGTTCATATAGATTTTTGTTTTGTTTCCAGCTTGTTCCTTCAGCAATCAAAATTTTTTCGAACATTATCTTACATCTATCTTTTTCGAAAATAATTTGATATCCTCAGTTCGAAAGTTTTCCGATTGAGATAAGGTTCAAGCTCAAGTCTGATAAGTACAAAACCTCTTTTATTGTTAAATTCTTAATTTGATCATTTAATTGTATTTCAGTTTTTATGTCACCGATACCTTGAACTTTCAAATCTCTGCCATCACCTACTTTAATTGTAGAATTGTTTGGCTTTAAAACACTGAACATACTTTTTATGCAACAAAGATGATTTTTTGCACCTGAATCTAGAAACCACATGCTTTTTGTTTCTTTGTTTATACTTGTCTTTGTATGAAATATAAACTCATCATTGTTTTCAGATTTAATATTCAGATTTCCATTTTTAGACTTTGATTTTGTTGCTTTATAGTCGCTTGCATAATGCCCCATTTTATTGCAATTGTAACACTTAACATCCATGAAAAACTTTTTCTTATTTGTTGTCTTCCTTTTGGTAGTAAAAACTTGTTCATCTTCGTCTTTTTTTTGCATTTCTTTCTTTTCATTTCTTCGTTTCTCTTCAATTATTAGAGAATTAATTATTTCATCAAGATCTTAGTCGGGATTGTGAAGTTCCGAACAATTGGTACAAATTGTACAAAATTAAAGTTGTTTATCATTAATAGAATTTCAATTCCAGCAATACATAAGATGCAAAATATGTAACAATGTGTAACAAAAATTGTTACACAAATTTATATCTAAAATATATAGAGATAATCGATAGGCTAAAAAATATTGAATTTTAAAGAATCAATTTTTTTTGAATTGTTAAAAGTTATGTCTTAAAAGAAAAAATAAAACAAAGTTTTGCAAATCCTTAATTATTCATTTTTTTTTTTTGAAATTTAAAAATTTAAAACTTTTTTTATTTATAACCACAATTAGAATTCTACCTCGACCATATAACCAGGTCAACACCTTAATTTCTATCTTGGTTTTCCGATTCTTTTTATTTTAATGTTATGAACCTGTTTGAAAATATTGAGGATTTTTTTTTTATTTATTTATTTTAGACAAAATGAAGCCCTACAAGTTAATGTGTTCATTGCTTGCTCATACAGCTAAAGTTAAAGATTTATGTTCGACTAGAGATAATGGAGGTTTTGTACGTGTATTAGACTTAAGTGCTAAACTATGGCATCCGTCCTCTGAGTAATTCAATTTTTTTCAAATTAAGTGCTGGGCCAGGGGCATATTAGTTTCTCAAAATGAAGAGACGATGAACAATCAAGTATGACATGTCAAAATGTAGCCAAAGGTGCGCTCTGCATAGTTAGACACAATAACTTTTTTCAGGAACTCAAGGGTCATTACACAAAGATGTTAAAGTCTCACTAAAGCTTAATCTTGATCAAGTGTCTAACTATGTAGAGCGCACCTTTGACTACATTTTGACATGTCTTACTTGTATTTTCATTCCATCATTTTTATAAACTTCCTTCCCAAAGTAGAGATTAACACTATTTTTTTTCAATTTTTCATTTTTTGACATTCTTTGACACTCATTTTGAGTACTTTAGAAATATCGAATCAAAAAAGTGCATATATCAATGTGTAACTGAAAGGGACCTAAATGCTAAAAATCATAACACCCAAAAATATTTTTTATTTTAATCGTAAATTATGAATGAAAAACTTCAATTTTTTAATATTTTTTGGAAAGACTTTCAACATATTTTCGATGTCAAAAATAAGAAAGAGGCATCTTGCTTGAAAGCTCTTGCCAAGTAATACATGCTGTTAAACTTTATTTTTGTCATCTTTAGACTCTCAAATCAATACATTAAAGCTCAATGTATCACAACACACAAAAAGTATGTCAACTCAAAAAAGGATTTCAATAACTGTCTCTTTTTTGTACTCGATCAACTTTAAACTTTCAAGGAGACTCGTGTCATTTTATTATAAGCATTGAAGACCGGTCTTTAAGAATCCACTCAGTTGTCAAGACCGATGCTCAACTTGTACAGACAATAGTCCTCCCATGTCAGTCTTTATGGAATTCAATTTTTTTATCGAACGGCAATATTGGAGTCGCTTGTAGTGACGGGAGTATCAGACTTTTCACCTAAAACGAGAGTTCAATTTCGTCAAAACAAGAGTTTGAAGAATTCGAGAAAGAGTTGTCTCAATTCGCAATTCCGGTCAAAACTTCAGAAGAGATGTCAAAGATAAACTTAAACACTCTTCGAGGTGTTGAGGCTTTACTCAATCCGGGTAAACGTGACGGTCAAAATTTGATATTCAACAACCGAAGTGTATCAATGGGACTCGAATGACTCACGTTGGGTCAAAATCGGAGTCGCTGTTGTCGTCTTAATCAGGCGGTGGTCAAAGACAAAAAGTAAAATACATGGGTAAAGATTATGATTATGTTTTTGATATTGAAATGGACGATGAGGGTAACAAATTAAAGTTACCTTACAATTTAACTGAAGACCCGTATCATACCCTGATTCTCAAATTCAGAAATATTCTTTCGATTTAGACCCAGCTGCGTTTTACTTTCAACGACCAGTTGTCAAGAGAACTCGATTTTTAAATTCATCCGAATCAGAGTCGAGTTTAATTAATGAAAATTTATTAAGCCTAATACAAGTCGATGAACAAACTGGAGCTTATCTCGTATTCAATCAAGCGGACCAAGAAGGGTTTATTGTTTACTTAAAAGAGTACTTCAAAACCCGGCTTAAAACGAACAAAAAGAACTCGTTGATGAACTTGAACGTTCTTAAAAACACGAGATTTTATTTGTTAAACGACCCGTCCTTTCAGATAAACGATAATCTAAACAGACTTGTGCAGACTAAGTACTCGATACAATTTGATTATGAGATTGAGCTGTATTATTTGACCAAAATTTTAGTCATACAGTACCTGGACTCCGAGGCTAAGTCTAATGATCATCTTGAAAATGATTTGGTATTTGAGCCAAAACATCAACCGACGCATTTTTCGTATTTTCTCGACTTGAACATTCGTGTAGCCAATTTGATTGATGAGCCGTTTATAATAAACGAACCGGTCTATTTTATATCAGTCGATGAAAACGAGGCTAAGAATAAACTCCTCACTGTTAAACTATTAGACTATGAACAAAACACACTGCCACAAGAAGGTCGTTTTAATTCTCAAATTTTAATTGGTAATCCACAAGGTTTGTTCTACATGAACGGTATTTCATTGTACACGAGTTCATCAACTCGTAAATTAGACCGTGAGACACGAGCTGTACATGAACTAGAGGTCAAATCAAATCATGACGGTTCATTGTATCTAATTAAACCACTTGACGTTGAATTTTGTATTCAATTTTTTTTTTATCCAAGTCGAAGTCAAAAACACCAATGATATTCGACCTGAATTTACATCAAATTCAATCTCGTTAAACGAAACAATTCGTTTAGAATCAAACACAGAAACTTCTATTGATTTAGGAGAAGCCTACGACTTAGACGAGATGGATCGCAACAAGTTAACGTTCAAACTCGAAGATGTTTTTACACAAGTCAAAATTAATTGATCAAAAAACCCTATATCCCTTCAATAGGAGTTAACCCTTCGACTAACTACATGAATTACCCTCTCTGCTCTAAAGAATTCATCGAAATTGTGACATCAATAAACTCGAACACGTCTCAATTGATTCGATTAAAAATCTCAATTTTCACCGAGTGTAACTAGGATTCAACTTAATTTGACCTTCGAGAGAGAGTCTACCTTCGTTTTTAAGAGACAAGTACCCGAAAATGAGGAACAAGCAATCAAGACTAAACTCGATTACAGATTCAAAAGGGACGATTACTTCGTGACCCTCAAGTCAAAGGGTCAATTGATCAAAGGGAATCAATTGATGATATATTCGACGAGTCCAAGTCGGGTGCCGACCCAAAAAATCCAAAGTCCGACCAACGACTAAAGTCCTTGTCTCGGTCCTAAAATCAACCCAAACAGAGTCTGAGTTAACCCCACCCCGGTTTTAAGCATGTTTAAACTAGAGAACTTGGTCAACTTTGAAATTTGCGAACGTAATGAAGCTCGATGTTTCGATTTCAATTTAGAATTCAAAGTGAACGTGATTAATCAAAATGACAACGAGCCAAAATTGACTAAACTGACGTCTGATACGGTTTCACTGAGCCCGTCGGATCTATTACGCTCAATGACTTTATTTAAATTCAAAGCCGAGGATTTTGACTCGATTAGAACAAGATTCATAGCTACCAAGTGAAGACTCATTTTCCAAAAAATTGTTCAAACTTCACCGAATTGGGTACAAATGCGTTCGAAATCAAAAATCAAAAATTTAAAGCTCTTAATTTTTAAAAAATAAAAAAAATTTAAAAATTTAAATTGATCAAGTTTTTTTTCTATCCAACAAATTTATCACTAATTGATTTAATTCTTATTAATGATGTGGCTATTCATTTACTTTCACAAACTATCAAGCTAAAAATCAAATATGACTTCTACCAATAGTGAGCACTAAAATTTTAAAACATAGCTATGAAAAATCCAAATTGATGCGGATCTTGTTTTTAGAGCTTGCTCACGTCCTTGTTATTTTGTATAATATTGAAACCTATTATTTTTTAGTTTATTTTTTAAATAATATTTAGATTTAGATTAGATTACCTCATTTTTACAAAAAATTCAAAATATTTCCTTCAAAAATATAAATGGAATCAAGTATTGAATTAGAAGGTAATTTTTTGATTTTTTTTATAAAAATTGTTATTAGAAATTGATAAATAATTTAGATTTTGTGTTGTATCCAACATTTGAAGCATTTCAAAATTTCAAGGGTTTCATTTCATCGATTAAACCAACATTCAAAAACTACGGTACAATTAAGATAGTACCTCCGAAAGAATGGATCAATCCAAATTTTGAGATTCGAAAAATGGAACAAATACATGATTTTATGGTTCAAAAAATAGTTCCTACAGACTCAAACTAGGGTTGTTAATCGATCCATTTTTTTTCAAACGATTTTAAAAATAAAATCGAATAAAAAAAAATGATTTCGATAAAATCTTTTTTTAAAAAATCGAACTTTCTTTTTTTGATTCAATCGAAGAAAAAAATTTTTTAATCGAAGATTATTTTTTGTTCGATAAAAAAGAAAAAAAAACGACTTTTTTTAAAATATTTATATTTTTATATTAACCTTCCTTCTCCTGGAAATAAACCTTCCAAAAATTATGAAAATTTTTTCTTGATGAGTAAAAAAAAATTAAATCAAAAACTCAGAAAATTTAAGTGCTAAAAGCAAGCTTAAAAGTAAGCTAAATACTACAGGTTTCCTAAAAAATTTAATGGATATAAGGCCCGACGCTCCACTCACTTTGATGAAGAAATCGGTGATTATTCGAGGATTTCCGTTGCTGTATTTTATGAAGATCCATTGGAGTTTTATCGAGTTAATAAACACATGTTCAAGGAGTTAAGTAAGGTTGTAAAACATTTTTTTTGTATTACGGCTTCTTCAGTTCCTAGTGAATGACTTTTTAGTCATGCCGGTCAAATCCAAACAGACTTAAGAAGTCGCCTTGATACTGATAACTTAGAAATGCTCCTTTTAATTCGAGACAATTTAAAAAATTTAAACCGCTTTTAGTGGTATAAGCTTTTTTTTTTTAAATTTTAGAGATTCATTTTTTTCTGTTATGATTTTGGAAAATTGAATATTTTTAAATCGAATATATTTAAATCGAATTTTTTAAAATCGATTTTTTTTAAATCGAATTTGAATTTTTAAATCAATTCAATATTTTTTGGTCGATTTTTATTTTTTATTATTTTCTTTTTAATCGATTTTTTAAATTATATTCGAATAAAAAGAAAAAAATCACGATTTTTTTTTTTAATCTATTAAAAAAAAAAACGAGTTTCAATCGATCTTCGAGCTTCGATTAACAACCCTAACTCAAACAATGATAATTGTAAGAGATTTTATTTTTATTTTAAAAATGTAGGTACATAAATAAAATTATTTTTTTTATGGAAGGCTATTATCTAACAAATATCAAACAACAACGTTTTAATTTTTCTCAATTCGAAGCCAATTTGTTTACGGAACCGAATTCGAAACCAACAGACGACGACTTTTGGGAAAATTTAAAGAAGAAAAAATGCGAGACGCTCTATTCAGTCGACAACAGTTTTTTTTTTTTTACAAAAAATCAAAATCAATCATTTTTTATTATTTTCTGTTTAATCGATTTTTTAAATTATATTCGAATAAAAAGAAAAAAATCACGATTTTTTTCTGCAAGTCCTTAATTATTCATTTTTTTTTTTTGAAATTTAAAAATTTAAAACTTTTTTTATTTATAACCACAATTAGAATTCTACCTCGACCATATAACCAGGTCAACACCTTAATTTCTATCTTGGTTTTCCGATTCTTTTTATTTTAATGTTATGAACCTGTTTGAAAATATTGAGGATTTTTTTTTATTTATTTATTTTAGACAAAATGAAGCCCTACAAGTTAATGTGTTCATTGCTTGCTCATACAGCTAAAGCTAAAGATTTATGTTCGACTAGAGATAATGGAGGTTTTGTACGTGTATTAGACTTAAGTGCTAGTCTATGGCATCCGTCCTCTGAGTAATTCAATTTTTATCAAATTAAGTGCTGGGCCAGGGGCATATTAGTTTCTCAAAAGTGAAGAGACGATGAACAATCAAGTATGACATGTCAAAATGTAGCCAAAGGTGCGCTCTGCATAGTTAGACACAATAACTTTTTTCAGGAACTCAAGGGTCATTACACAAAGATGTTAAAGTCTCACTAAAGCTTAATCTTGATCAAGTGTCTAACTATGTAGAGCGCACCTTTGACTACATTTTGACATGTCTTACTTGTATTTTCATTCCATCATTTTTATAAACTTCCTTCCCAAAGTAGAGATTAACACTATTTTTTTTCAATTTTTCATTTTTTGACATTCTTTGACACTCATTTTGAGTACTTTAGAAATATCGAATCAAAAAAGTGCATATATCAATGTGTAACTGAAAGGGACCTAAATGCTAAAAATCATAACACCCAAAAATATTTTTTATTTTAATCGTAAATTATGAATGAAAAACTTCAATTTTTTAATATTTTTTGGAAAGACTTTCAACATATTTTCGATGTCAAAAATAAGAAAGAGGCATCTTGCTTGAAAGCTCTTGCCAAGTAATACATGCTGTTAAACTTTATTTTTGTCATCTTTAGACTCTCAAATCAATACATTAAAGCTCAATGTATCACAACACACAAAAAGTATGTCAACTCAGTCGTAGTCGTCTACACAGTTGAGAACATCCAAATGGATTTCAATAACTGTCTCTTTTTTGTACTCGATCAACTTTAAACTTTCAAGGAGACTCGTGTCATTTTATTATAAGCATTGAAGACCGGTCTTTAAGAATCCACTCAGTTGTCAAGACCGATGCTCAACTTGTACAGACAATAGTCCTCCCATGTCAGTCTTTATGGAATTCAATTTTTTTATCGAACGGCAATATTGGAGTCGCTTGTAGTGACGGGAGTATCAGACTTTTCACCTAAAACGAGAGTTCAATTTCGTCAAAACAAGAGTTTGAAGAATTCGAGAAAGAGTTGTCTCAATTCGCAATTCCGGTCAAAACTTCAGAAGAGATGTCAAAGATAAACTTAAACACTCTTCGAGGTGTTGAGGCTTTACTCAATCCGGGTAAACGTGACGGTCAAAATTTGATATTCAACAACCGAAGTGAATCAATGGGACTCGAATGACTCACGTTGGGTCAAAATCGGAGTCGCTGTTGTCGTCTTAATCAGGCGGTGGTCAAAGACAAAAAGTAAAATACATGGGTAAAGATTATGATTATGTTTTTGATATTGAAATGGACGATGAGGGTAACAAATTAAAGTTACCTTACAATTTAACTGAAGACCCGTATCATAACCTGATTCTCAAATTCAGAAATATTCGTTCGATTTAGACCCAGCTGCGTTTTACTTTCAACGACCAGTTGTCAAGAGAACTCGATTTTTAAATTCATCCGAATCAGAGTCGAGTTTAATTAATGAAAATTTATTAAGCCTAATACAAGTCGATGAACAAACTGGAGCTTATCTCGTATTCAATCAAGCGGACCAAGAAGGGTTTATTGTTTACTTAAAAGAGAACTTCAAAACCCGGCTTAAAACGAACAAAAAGAACTCGTTGATGAACTTGAACGTTCTTAAAAACACGAGATTTTATTTGTTAAACGACCCTTCCTTTCAGATAAACGATAATCTAAACAGACTTGTGCAGACTAAGTACTCGATACAATTTGATTATGAGATTGAGCTGTATTATTTGACCAAAATTTTAGTCATACAGTACCTGGACTCCGAGGCTAAGTCGAATGATCATCTTGAAAATGATTTGGTATTTGAGCCAAAACATCAACCGACGCATTTTTCGTATTTTCTCGACTTGAACATTCGTGTAGCCAATTTGATTGATGAGCCGTTTATAATAAACGAACCGGTCTATTTTATATCAGTCGATGAAAACGAGGCTAAGAATAAACTCCTCACTGTTAAACTATTAGACTATGAACAAAACACACTGCCACACGAAGGTCGTTTTAATTCTCAAATTTTAATTGGTAATCCACAAGGTTTGTTCTACATGAACGGTATTTCATTGTACACGAGTTCATCAACTCGTAAATTAGACCGTGAGACACGAGCTGTACATGAACTAGAGGTCAAATCAAATCATGACGGTTCATTGTATCTAATTAAACCACTTGACGTTGAATTTTGTATTCAATTTTTTTTTTATCCAAGTCGAAGTCAAAGACACCAATGATATTCGATCTGAATTTACATCAAATTCAATCTCGTTAAACGAAACAATTCGTTTAGAATCGAACACAGAAACTTCTATTGATTTAGGAGAAGCCTACGACTTAGACGAGATGGATCGCAACAAGTTAACGTTCAAACTCGAAGATGTTTTTACACAAGTCAAAATTAATTGATCAAAAAACCCTATATCCCTTCAATAGGAGTTAACCCTTCGACTAACTACATGAATTACCCTCTCTGCTCTAAAGAATTCATCGAAATTGTGACATCAATAAACTCGAACACGTCTCAATTGATTCGATTAAAAATCTCAATTTTCACCGAGTGTAACTAGGATTCAACTTAATTTGACCTTCGAGAGAGAGTCTACCTTCGTTTTTAAGAGACAAGTACCCGAAAATGAGGAACAAGCAATCAAGACTAAACTCGATTACAGATTCAAAAGGGACGATTACTTCGTGATCCTCAAGTCAAAGGGTCAATTGATCAAAGGGAATCAATTGATGATATATTCGACGAGTCCAAGTCGGGTGCCGACCCAAAAAATCCAAAGTCCGACCAACGACTAAAGTCCTTGTCTCGGTCCTAAAATCAACCCAAACAGAGTCTGAGTTAACCCCACCCCGGTTTTAAGCATGTTTAAACTAGAGAACTTGGTCAACTTTGAAATTTGCGAACGTAATGAAGCTCGATGTTTCGATTTCAATTTAGAATTCAAAGTGAACGTGATTAATCAAAATGACAACGAGCCAAAATTGACTAAACTGACGTCTGATACGGTTTCACTGAGCCCGTCGGATCTATTACGCTCAATGACTTTATTTAAATTCAAAGCCGAGGATTTTGACTCGATTAGAACAAGATTCATAGCTACCAAGTCAAGACTCATTTTCCAAAAAATTGTTCAAACTTCACCGAATTGGGTACAAATGCGTTCGAAATCAAAAATCAAAAATTTAAAGCTCTTAATTTTTAAAAAATAAAAAAAATTTAAAAATTTAAATTGATCAAGTTTTTTTTCTATCCAACAAATTTATCACTAATTGATTTAATTCTTATTAATGATGTGGCTATTCATTTACTTTCACAAACTATCAAGCTAAAAATCAAATATGACTTCTACCAATAGTGAGCACTAAAATTTTAAAACATAGCTATGAAAAATCCAAATCGATGCGGATCTTGTTTTTAGAGCTTGCTCACGTCCTTGTTATTTTGTATAATATTGAAACCTATTATTTTTTAGTTTATTTTTTAAATAATATTTAGATTTAGATTAGATTACCTCATTTTTACAAAAAATTCAAAATATTTCCTTCAAAAAGATAAATGGAATCAAGTATTGAATTAGAAGGTAATTTTTTGATTTTTTTTATAAAAATTGTTATTAGAAATTGATAAATAATTTAGATTTTGTGTTGTATCCAACATTTGAAGCATTTCAAAATTTCAAGGGTTTCATTTCATCGATTAAACCAACATTCAAAAACTACGGTACAATTAAGATAGTACCTCCGAAAGAATGGATCAATCCAAATTTTGAGATTCGAAAAATGGAACAAATACATGATTTTATGGTTCAAAAAATAGTTCCTATAGACTCAAACTAGGGTTGTTAATCGATCCATTTTTTTTCAAACGATTTTAAAAATAAAATCGAATAAAAAAAAAATGATTTCGATAAAATCTTTTTTTAAAAAATCGAACTTTCTTTTTTTGATTCAATCGAAGAAAAAAATTTTTTAATCGAAGATTATTTTTTGTTCGATAAAAAAGAAAAAAAAACGACTTTTTTTAAAATATTTATATTTTTATATTAACCTTCCTTCTCCTGGAAATAAACCTTCCAAAAATTATGAAAATTTTTTCTTGATGAGTAAAAAAAAATTAAATCAAAAACTCAGAAAATTTAAGTGCTAAAAGCAAGCTTAAAAGTAAGCTAAATACTACAGGTTTCCTAAAAAATTTAATGGATATAAGGCCCGACGCTCCACTCACTTTGATGAAGAAATCGGTGATTATTCGAGGATTTCCGTTGCTGTATTTTATGAAGATCCATTAGAGTTTTATCGAGTTAATAAACACATGTTCAAGGAGTTAAGTAAGGTTGTAAAACATTTTTTTTGTATTACGGCTTCTTCAGTTCCTAGTGAATGACTTTTTAGTCATGCCGGTCAAATCCAAACAGACTTAAGAAGTCGACTTGATACTGATAACTTAGAAATGCTCCTTTTAATTTGAGACAATTTAAAAAAATTAAACCGCTTTTAGTGGTATAAGCTTTTTTTTTTTAAATTTTAGAGATTCACTTTTTTCTGTTATGATTTTGGAAAATTGAATATTTTTAAATCGAATATATTTAAATCGAATTTTTTAAAATCGATTTTTTTTAAATCGAATTTGAATTTTTAAATCAATTCAATATTTTTTGGTCGATTTTTATTTTTTATTATTTTCTTTTTAAATCGATTTTTTAAATTATATTCGAATAAAAAGAAAAAAATCACGATTTTTTTCTGCAAGTCCTTAATTATTCATTTTTTTTTTTTGAAATTTAAAAATTTAAAACTTTTTTTATTTATAACCACAATTAGAATTCTACCTCGACCATATAACCAGGTCAACACCTTAATTTCTATCTTGGTTTTCCGATTCTTTTTATTTTAATGTTATGAACCTGTTTGAAAATATTGAGGATTTTTTTTTATTTATTTATTTTAGACAAAATGAAGCCCTACAAGTTAATGTGTTCATTGCTTGCTCATACAGCTAAAGCTAAAGATTTATGTTCGACTAGAGATAATGGAGGTTTTGTACGTGTATTAGACTTAAGTGCTAGTCTATGGCATCCGTCCTCTGAGTAATTCAATTTTTATCAAATTAAGTGCTGGGCCAGGGGCATATTAGTTTCTCAAAAGTGAAGAGACGATGAACAATCAAGTATGACATGTCAAAATGTAGCCAAAGGTGCGCTCTGCATAGTTAGACACAATAACTTTTTTCAGGAACTCAAGGGTCATTACACAAAGATGTTAAAGTCTCACTAAAGCTTAATCTTGATCAAGTGTCTAACTATGTAGAGCGCACCTTTGACTACATTTTGACATGTCTTACTTGTATTTTCATTCCATCATTTTTATAAACTTCCTTCCCAAAGTAGAGATTAACACTATTTTTTTTCAATTTTTCATTTTTTGACATTCTTTGACACTCATTTTGAGTACTTTAGAAATATCGAATCAAAAAAGTGCATATATCAATGTGTAACTGAAAGGGACCTAAATGCTAAAAATCATAACACCCAAAAATATTTTTTATTTTAATCGTAAATTATGAATGAAAAACTTCAATTTTTTAATATTTTTTGGAAAGACTTTCAACATATTTTCGATGTCAAAAATAAGAAAGAGGCATCTTGCTTGAAAGCTCTTGCCAAGTAATACATGCTGTTAAACTTTATTTTTGTCATCTTTAGACTCTCAAATCAATACATTAAAGCTCAATGTATCACAACACACAAAAAGTATGTCAACTCAGTCGTAGTCGTCTACACAGTTGAGAACATCCAAATGGATTTCAATAACTGTCTCTTTTTTGTACTCGATCAACTTTAAACTTTCAAGGAGACTCGTGTCATTTTATTATAAGCATTGAAGACCGGTCTTTAAGAATCCACTCAGTTGTCAAGACCGATGCTCAACTTGTACAGACAATAGTCCTCCCATGTCAGTCTTTATGGAATTCAATTTTTTTATCGAACGGCAATATTGGAGTCGCTTGTAGTGACGGGAGTATCAGACTTTTCACCTAAAACGAGAGTTCAATTTCGTCAAAACAAGAGTTTGAAGAATTCGAGAAAGAGTTGTCTCAATTCGCAATTCCGGTCAAAACTTCAGAAGAGATGTCAAAGATAAACTTAAACACTCTTCGAGGTGTTGAGGCTTTACTCAATCCGGGTAAACGTGACGGTCAAAATTTGATATTCAACAACCGAAGTGTATCAATGGGACTCGAATGACTCACGTTGGGTCAAAATCGGAGTCGCTGTTGTCGTCTTAATCAGGCGGTGGTCAAAGACAAAAAGTAAAATACATGGGTAAAGATTATGATTATGTTTTTGATATTGAAATGGACGATAAGGGTAACAAATTAAAGTTACCTTACAATTTAACTGAAGACCCGTATCATAACCTGATTCTCAAATTCAGAAATATTCGTTCGATTTAGACCCAGCTGCGTTTTACTTTCAACGACCAGTTGTCAAGAGAACTCGATTTTTAAATTCATCCGAATCAGAGTCGAGTTTAATTAATGAAAATTTATTAAGCCTAATACAAGTCGATGAACAAACTGGAGCTTATCTCGTATTCAATCAAGCGGACCAAGAAGGGTTTATTGTTTACTTAAAAGAGTACTTCAAAACCCGGCTTAAAACGAACAAAAAGAACTCGTTGATGAACTTGAACGTTCTTAAAAACACGAGATTTTATTTGTTAAACGACCCGTCCTTTCAGATAAACGATAATCTAAACAGACTTGTGCAGACTAAGTACTCGATACAATTTGATTATGAGATTGAGCTGTATTATTTGACCAAAATTTTAGTCATACAGTACCTGGACTCCGAGGCTAAGTCGAATGATCATCTTGAAAATGATTTGGTATTTGAGCCAAAACATCAACCGACGCATTTTTCGTATTTTCTCGACTTGAACATTCGTGTAGCCAATTTGATTGATGAGCCGTTTATAATAAACGAACCGGTCTATTTTATATCAGTCGATGAAAACGAGGCTAAGAATAAACTCCTCACTGTTAAACTATTAGACTATGAACAAAACACACTGCCACACGAAGGTCGTTTTAATTCTCAAATTTTAATTGGTAATCCACAAGGTTTGTTCTACATGAACGGTATTTCATTGTACACGAGTTCATCAACTCGTAAATTAGACCGTGAGACACGAGCTGTACATGAACTAGAGGTCAAATCAAATCATGACGGTTCATTGTATCTAATTAAACCACTTGACGTTGAATTTTGTATTCAATTTTTTTTTTATCCAAGTCGAAGTCAAAGACACCAATGATATTCGATCTGAATTTACATCAAATTCAATCTCGTTAAACGAAACAATTCGTTTAGAATCGAACACAGAAACTTCTATTGATTTAGGAGAAGCCTACGACTTAGACGAGATGGATCGCAACAAGTTAACGTTCAAACTCGAAGATGTTTTTACACAAGTCAAAATTAATTGATCAAAAAACCCTATATCCCTTCAATAGGAGTTAACCCTTCGACTAACTACATGAATTACCCTCTCTGCTCTAAAGAATTCATCGAAATTGTGACATCAATAAACTCGAACACGTCTCAATTGATTCAATTAAAAATCTCAATTTTCACCGAGTGTAACTAGGATTCAACTTAATTTGACCTTCGAGAGAGAGTCTACCTTCGTTTTTAAGAGACAAGTACCCGAAAATGAGGAACAAGCAATCAAGACTAAACTCGATTACAGATTTAAAAGGGACGATTACTTCGTGACCCTCAAGTCAAAGGGTCAATTGATCAAAGGGAATCAATTGATGATATTGATCAGATTATTCTGATCAATATCATCTAATTTAAAAATTTAAATTGATCAAGTTTTTTTTCTATCCAACAAATTTATCACTAATTGATTTAATTCTTATTAATGATGTGGCTATTCATTTACTTTCACAAACTATCAAGCTAAAAATCAAATATGACTTCTACCAATAGTGAGCACTAAAATTTTAAAACATAGCTATGAAAAATCCAAATCGATGCGGATCTTGTTTTTAGAGCTTGCTCACGTCCTTGTTATTTTGTATAATATTGAAACCTATTATTTTTTAGTTTATTTTTTAAATAATATTTAGATTTAGATTAGATTACCTCATTTTTACAAAAAATTCAAAATATTTCCTTCAAAAAGATAAATGGAATCAAGTATTGAATTAGAAGGTAATTTTTTGATTTTTTTTATAAAAATTGTTATTAGAAATTGATAAATAATTTAGATTTTGTGTTGTATCCAACATTTGAAGCATTTCAAAATTTCAAGGGTTTCATTTCATCGATTAAACCAACATTCAAAAACTACGGTACAATTAAGATAGTACCTCCGAAAGAATGGATCAATCCAAATTTTGAGATTCGAAAAAAAGAACAAATACATGATTTTATGGTTCAAAAAATAGTTCCTATAGACTCAAACTAGGGTTGTTAATCGATCCATTTTTTTTCAAACGATTTTAAAAATAAAATCGAATAAAAAAAAAATGATTTCGATAAAATCTTTTTTTAAAAAATCGAACTTTCTTTTTTTGATTCAATCGAAGAAAAAAATTTTTTAATCGAAGATTATTTTTTGTTCGATAAAAAAGAAAAAAAAACGACTTTTTTTAAAATATTTATATTTTTATATTAACCTTCCTTTTCCTGGAAATAAACCTTCCAAAAATTATGAAAATTTTTTCTTGATGAGTAAAAAAAAATTAAATCAAAAACTCAGAAAATTTAAGTGCTAAAAGCAAGCTTAAAAGTAAGCTAAATACTACAGGTTTCCTAAAAAATTTAATGGATATAAGGCCCGACGCTCCACTCACTTTGATGAAGAAATCGGTGATTATTCGAGGATTTCCGTTGCTGTATTTTATGAAGATCCATTAGAGTTTTATCGAGTTAATAAACACATGTTCAAGGAGTTAAGTAAGGTTGTAAAACATTTTTTTTGTATTACGGCTTCTTCAGTTCCTAGTGAATGACTTTTTAGTCATGCCGGTCAAATCCAAACAGACTTAAGAAGTCGACTTGATACTGATAACTTAGAAATGCTCCTTTTAATTTGAGACAATTTAAAAAAATTAAACCGCTTTTAGTGGTATAAGCTTTTTTTTTTTAAATTTTAGAGATTCATTTTTTTCTGTTATGATTTTGGAAAATTGAATATTTTTAAATCGAATATATTTAAATCGAATTTGAATTTTTAAATCAATTCAATATTTTTTGGTCGATTTTTATTTTTTATTATTTTCTTTTTAATCGATTTTTTAAATTATATTCGAATAAAAAGAAAAAAATCATGATTTTTTTTTTTTAATCGATTAAAAAAAAAAAAGAGTTTCAATCGATCTTCGAGCTTCGATTAACAACCCTAACTCAAACAATGATAATTGTAAGAGATTTTATTTTTATTTTAAAAATGTAGGTACATAAATAAAATTATTTTTTTTATGGAAGGCTATTATCTAACAAATATCAAACAACAACGTTTTAATTTTTCTCAATTCGAAGCCAATTTGTTTACGAAACCGAATTCGAAACCAACAGACGACGACTTTTGGGAAAATTTAAAGAAGAAAAAATGCGAGACGCTCTATTCAGTCGACAACAATTTTTTTTTTTTTACAAAAAATCAAGGGTTATGGATCCTTAATTCGTTAAAAACTGGGCTCGATTTGATTAAAAATCCAACTGGACACAAAAGCCTTGGAATTCATACTACATATGTTTACTTTGGCACTCCTGATTCGGCGTTTCCAATGGTAAGTACAAAAATTAGATAAAAATTCAATTCTTTTATGCAATACATTCATTCCTCCAACTAATTTAGCATACCGAAGACATGGATTTATTTTCGATCAATTATTTACTCTATGGAGCCGGAAAAGTTTGGTATACAATCGGCCTGAAAGACAGCGAGAAATTGGAGGAGACTTGTGGTTTTTTCAGACACAAAAATATTATGGTAAACCCAAGATTTTTAGAAAAAAATAATATTAGATATAATAAAGTAAGGAAAAACAAAAATTTAAAAACTTTGACGGCTTGTAAAACTTATTTATAAAATAGATTCAACAAAATCAAGGTGAATTTATTGTTACATTTCCTAATGGATATCATATGGGATATAATTTAGGTTATAATTAAGCAGAAGACATTAATTTTGGAGATGACGAATGGAGAAATATCATAGCTCATAATGCTAAAGTTGTAAGTTTTTTGAAATAAATAAAAGTTTTAAAATAAAAACTAAACTTTACATTTTTTAGTGTGAATGTGGGGAATTGCTAAATGGCAAAGAATTTAACATTAAAAAATGGAGAGAAAGTCCAACTACACACAGCAGAAAAAGAAAGCTTAAAAAGGACTCAAGAATCAAATTTAGAAAAATCGATGACCATCAAGAGCTAATTAACAGCCAAGTCGATTTTGAACAAGTCGGTCGCAATTGTCTTGGTTGCAACTGTAAAACAACCAAAAAAGACCATTTAGTATCAAACACAATACGATTAATAATACATCAAAAAAGAAAAAAAATGAAATTTGCGAACGAGACTGTAATTTTTGTAAATTATTTGATTTAGGAAAAAAATACAGAATTTGTCACAGTTGCTATTGGCATTTTAATTGAAATTACAATGTAAAAAAATTGATTAAAAATATTTATGGAATAATATTTATTTTTTGGGGAGGATTAGCTCAGTTGGTATCGTCGTTGATCAGTTTTCAAAAAAGTCAAGAAGGTGGTGAGATCGAATCCTGGCTGCGTCAAAAATATTCAATGGAGTCCTTGGTGTTGGGTGAGCGCAACACTGCTACCCTAGCTCATGCAAAATTATCGACACGTATGTGTCAGCAAAATTATGGTGTGTATGCATCTGAAGATTGTACTTAAGTACAAAATCGCAATATTAACTTTACTTATAATTTTCTATTTAATTAAATAAACGGGTTCGATCGGCTCTTATGAGCTTTTGACACTAGTCTTTGATCGAACTGAGAAACTTTTAAAAAAAAATTTTATTTTTTAAAATATTTTATAAAAACATTCGAAATAAAATATAGAAATACTTGCTTTATAATCGATTTATCAATAATCCTAAACAATAAAAATTTAAGTTTTTGTAATCCTAGAGGATTTGGATGGGGCCTAAATCTTTAAAAATTCAATATTTTCTGATTTTTAAAAATCGAGTCACAACTTCTTAGGCCAGCAACTTGGAAATAAAATATAGAAATACTTACTTTAAAATCGAAAACTTTTAAAATATATCACTTTTTTTCTAGGATTTTGAAGACAAAAATAAATTTCTAACTTAAAATGGTTAAAATAAATAAATTCAAATTTAATTTATTTTTGATTATCTTAACAAAAACTCGAAAGTTTGGTGATAATCATTATCGTTTAGAGAAAATAAAACAATCTCAATTCAGTTCAATTTTTTTAAGTGTTAACATTAGACATTTTTAAGTTCACTGTGAATGTGTTTTTCAAAGTTTCAGTCCTCCTAATCTAAGGTTTTAGTCCGTCAAAACCAGTTTCCTGACTCTAAATTATCTTTTTTTATTTTATTCAGATTGCCAAATATATTTTTTGATTTTTACTTTTCAAAATGCCAAAGTGCTCAGACGGTGAAGCCTTTTCCAACGACTCTAAACGACTTAACCGAGCCCAACAAAGACAACAGAGTAATATTATCGAACCAAATGCCTTCAGATTAACGGGACGGATTGAAACTTTAGATGATTTAAACAATCTCCCCAAAATTCCATCCTTAATGGATATAAAGATCGACCAACATATAAATAATTTTAAATTCAAAAAGATCATAAATCCAATCACTCCTATTTATAATCGAAAGATCATCAATAACGCTAGAGAACCTTTTCAAGAAGAAACCCCGGACATTTAATAGATTTATCTAATGAACACGATGTTTTTGAAATACAGAATATCAAAAATATAACAACAGACGTTGAAAAATATGATATAAAAGCGGTCAAGAAAACAGGAAAAGTAGGAGAATACTCAATTAGCTTCGAAAACCAGACCAATTTAGAAATCGTAAAAAAAGATGTGAACGCGAACAAAGATAAAAACAGCACAAATTTTTGGAAATTATTCAAAGAAATATTTCATTAAAGTGATGATGAAATCGTTGAACCTATTTTGATTAAATAACAAAGCGTGAGATCAATATCAATCGATGAATCGTTTGGATTCGATGAAAAGTGCAACGAAACAGATGTTTTTGATGACACGGAAATACAAATGGAAGACTGATAATATTATTTTAATATTTAATGTTTTTTGTTTTTTGATTTTAATATATTTAAAAAATAAAATTCATACCCAAGTTAATTTTAATTATCGATTATGAAAATAAATTAAAGATGGCGCTTAGTGAATTTAAAATGAAAAGTGAAATCTGAAAATCTAAATTATGTATAATTTTAATTTTAAACATTATAATGATTCATCTTTTGTCATGTATTTAAGTATGATAATTTTTTTATAAAAAATGCTTATTAAAAATACATTTTATACTTAATGATCTTCCTCTTACGATCACTTATGATCGTTCCCATAATATGATTAGGTTACTGGACGAGTAACCTCACCTTCGGGTGGAAATAGGAAAGACCGTTCGTCTGATAACTGTGACTTGATAATAAGAAAAATATGAATTTGTAAATAAATTTTTTAATATAGTTTATTCGATTTCTCTTAAGGACTCGAGTCTTTGGGATTCGAGTCCCAGATTTTAGAGCTCACCTGTTTTAATTTCTACTCAATAGAATGTCTAAAAAAGGATTGCCTGCAAGACGTATATTTTTTATTAAATATTCACTTTTTAGAATGGATTCTTACTCGTTTGATAACGATGAAATAAATAGATCACTATATCTGGTGACATGTATCAATGATTACCTCTATGGAGTTACATTCGACGTGAAATTAATAATCGTAATTTTTCCTGCGATACTTTTTTTCCATTTTTTTTAATTTTTTGTTTAAGGATCAATTTACAATAAACGAGAATTGTACGTTTCTCGGTTTCTCTCATTCAAAAATTCCAAGGCCAGTTTTCCGCTTAGTAAATTTAAGATTTTTTTACGCCGAAAACTTAACCAATCGTAATTATTGTCAATCGTTTGAAGTAATTTTTTTAAATACTTTTAAAATTCGTGTACTAAATTTTTTGAATTTAGTAGAATTTTGTAGAATACTTTCTGCTGTAATAACGTTTTGAACGAGAGATATTTGAAAGAGACTGTACAAGAAACTCTAGAATATGACAACCTTAAAGAGTCATCAAATTTCAGCTTTTTTGGTCCATGTCCAATCAGTAATTTTACATTTGACCGTTCATCGATTAAAGTAATTTTTTAAAACAATATCAAGATTTTTATAAAATGAACTAATGAATAATTAAAAGGATGAATTTGAAAAAAACACGAATGTTTTAAGAACAATATGTGAGAAAGAAAACTCACCGTTAAATCAACTAAATTCAGCATTTTTGGTTTCAGATAAACTTTTCATCTTTTTTTTGAAATTAATCATTATCGTTTTCTTTTTTGAAATTTTGCTTAAATTTCACGAATTTTCTTAATTTAAGTTGATTGTAGAGCATTTTATTTAAATAAAAAACACACGATTTATTCAAATAAATTTTTAATGAACATTTTGTTTCTAGATTTAAATATAATCATTACTTATCTAAAATTTAAAATGGCTCAAGAATTCTCATTTGATGAAGAAAAACTTTTTAACGTTACTGTTAAGTATATGCGAGAATTCAAGTTGAACGATTTAACATTTGGTCCAAGAAAGGTCGGGAATCATTTTGAGAGAATTGTTGAAAAATATTTTGGAAGAAAATGTCTGAATTCACAGTTTAATTTGTACACTAAATGGAATTGTAATCGTAATGATTTTAAAGATACAGTTATGACACTTTAAAGAAACAATGATAAAAATCTTTGGTATCCTGAAAAATCGTTTGATTTTAATATTTTGTTTAAAGAAAAAGAGTGGATTAAAATAATGCAATTTAAATCCGACACGACTCGGCCTAAATTTCATGTAGGTGCCGAGAAATATTTTATCAACAAGTTTAAAGATAAAAACATAAGCTGTCTATTAAAATTCAATAAAAATAGTTTTTCAATAGCTCAAAAAAAAATTTTAAACCTTATTGGACTGGTTCTTTCAAATACAAATTTTGTAAAAATGAGTTGTATACAATAATAGAAAAAAAAGAGAATTTTGATGATGATATTGTTAATGTAGTCTGGAACGGGAAAACATGTTCTGGATCTTTAACTCGTATTAACCATAGGGGAATGGGTGAAGAAAGAAAAAATATTAGAAATGAAACTTGTTCCAAGGGCGTTATAAATTTTAGGGCCGAAGCATTAGTCTTTTCTTTAAAATATTCAATGAAACAAAACTCAATTTATGTTTTGATAGATGACCAATTTCGAAAGAATATTAGCCATGATGCTATAAGAAAAATGAAAAGCGAAGCAAATCATCGCTTCCAACTCAACAACGAGTTTAGAGTAGATAGTGATGCAGCAAAACTGCATTTTGACACTAACATAGCCCCTTTAAAAAGAAAAAAAGGTATTGAAGGCTTTGTTCAAGAGGTTCAATCAGCCCCTTTTGGTTTATTACTCATTTCTGAATTGCAAGTAATTATTAAAGCGAATGAATGTTGTTTCTTAAAACCTAAAATTTATTTAAAAGATTAAAATGTGGACGATAATTCAAGAAAAAAATCCAATTTTATATTTCGATGCAACAGGAAATGTCTTGTTGAAATATAGAAGTCAGGGTGAAATTCTATATTATTACTTGTTGGCGTATGCTGGAATCAATAAATCCTTTATACCAGTTTCTGATTTTTTCAGCAGTGCGCATGATTCTTGTACAATTAGCTGCTTTTTATTCAAAATAATAGATAAAATGAAAAGATACTCGTTTTTCAAATATCCAGCAGCCGTCGTTACTGATTTTTCTTGGGCAAACATTTATTCTTTAATTAGAACTTTTAATGGTTTTGGAGTTTCCCATTATCTTGAAATATGTTCTCGAATAATTGTTAAAAAAGAGATTACATTTAAAAAACCATTAAGAACGATTGTGTACATTTGTTCAACTCATATGTTAAAAAATATAATCGACGAAACTAACAAATTTTTAAAATTTCAAGACAAAAATTGACAGCTCACCATGGTTTGATAGTGAATTGAAACTACAAAAGAACAAACGTGATTACTTACATCAATTATGGGACAATACAGGTCTTGAAATCCATCATGATCAGTACAAAGCCGAACGTAAAGAATTCAAAAAAATGAATCGAACAAAGACGATTGAATACTTTGGTATGAAAACAATGAAAGATTTTAAAAACTCTAAAAAGTTTTGGAGATTTTACAAATCATCTTTGAAAGCTAATAAAGATATCTCGTTGGACGATTTTCCTGAGTTAACATCTAATGGGAACGTACCGTCGATTGAGGTTCAAGCCAATACTTTCAATATGTTCTTTTCAACAATTCGGTCGAGCTCCTTAAAATGTGATGACGAAAGTTCAAAGTTTATCAATGATAAATTTAGGTTTCTTAAAAAAGAAAAGCTTATATCAACACCTGGTTTTACAATCAGACCTTTTACGGTTGAAGAGATTAAATTGATGTTGGATGAACTAAATAATTCAAGCTCCCCGGGTTTGATTGGTATCGAGACAAAAATAATAAAAAGTTGTGATTCGTTCTTTGTTCCCGTTATGTTCAAACTGTTCAATCAATGTTTAGACCTGTGTTCAATCCCAAGTGATTGGAAATCGGCTGTCGTTACCCCCTTGTATAAAAATAACGGTGAAAAATCAAATATCAACAACTATAGGGGTATCTCAGTTTTGCCCCCAATAGCTAAGGTGTTTGAGAAACTACTGGCAAAACAAATCACGAGTTATTTTGAAGACAATAAGCTATTTTTTAATGGTCAACATGGCTTCAGAAAAGGCTTCTCGTGTGAAACAGCCTTGCATGAATTTATTTCAGAAATAAATAGTTCGATCGATTTGAAAATGATTGTCCTTATTCTTTTTGATGATTTTATGAAAGCGTTTGATTTGGTCGATCCAAATTTATGTTTACTAAAATGCTTTCACTATGGATTTGACAATAATTCGCTGAGACTTCTATCCAATTATTTTAAAGACAGTTCACAAGTCGTAAAGCTTAATAACATAAAATCAAACTCGATTGAAATAAAGCTTGGAGTGCCTAAAGGCTCAGTTTTTGGCCCCCTTTTTTTTCTTATTTTTATTAATGATTTGGCTCTGTACATTTGTAGAGTAAAAGCAAAATACTTCGCAGATGATACGACCCTTTACAAAGCGTATACTTCACTTGAACGGCTAATAAACGATTTTAACTGCGAACTGAAAGATCTAAAAGAATGGTGTGAATATAATAGGGTTGATATTAATTGGTCAAAAACACACTGCATGGTTGTAACAAAAAAACGTATTCAAGTCCAAGATTCAATTATTTTAGATAAAACAATTATCAAGATTGTCAAAGAATTCAAATTATTAGGCTGCACAATTGACAATCAGATGAATTTCATGAAACATGTTTCGAACATATGCTTAATGGTGAACAAAAAAAATATTCAATTAAAAAACTTTTTTATTTATGTTTTTCAGTTAAACTCCAGTTTTTTAAAACTTTTATATTACCATATTTCGATTATTGTCTTTCATTAATTTGTTACTTTTCTAAACAAGCAATTCAAAAACTCTCAAATTGCTTTAAATTTTGTATTTCAAAACTGTTAAAAATCTCATTTGTGTCTTCAGACTTTAATGTGATTAATAATCAACTTGAAAAACTAGGTTTATTTGGATTTCAACATAGGGCTCTGTTGAGAATGTTAACGTTTTCATTCAAAATTGTTAATAATGTGAATGCAGCACCAAACCTGAAAGAGTGCATTAAAACAAATGATTCGAGAGGTCTAAAATACAGTCTTCGTAATAAAAACCGAATGATTGAACATGGCACAAGAACAAGCGCAGGTGAAAAAACCTTTGGATATGTATTCTCAAGATTGGTTAACAAATTTGCCTTAAATAAACTTTGTCTAAAAAAAGAACATTTCAAAATTTCACTTTTTAATCACATTAATCTAATATTTGATGAATCAATTAAATTGTTTGATAAATTAAATCTAACTTTAAAAAATTTTTTTATCTAAAATTTATATTTTGTTTAATTTGTAATTTTATATTTTAAATTTAAATGAATAAATGGAGAATTTATCAGTCTCATAGAGATAAGGGCCTCAGACTGTTGATTAACCTTGAAACTTGAAACTTGAAGTCAATAGAAATAAAATAAAAAAAGTATTTATTTTTTCATTTTCACTATTACAAAATTCGAGGACCTTAAACGAATTCTGGGAAATTCTAATCGTTGTTCAAGCAATTTTTAATCAGAAAAACAATGATACATTTTTAAAGAGTAATCTTCAAAAACTGAAATTTTATCTTACAAAGCGAAATTCGATTTTTTAAATGATTTTATTACTTTTCCTAAAAGTGATAAGCTTGAAAATGACACGATTTTTATTTTTGATGATTAAGAAAAAAAAAATTATACGAAAAATTCTCCATTCACAGAATTTTTCGATCAGTTTCTCGAAAAGAATAATAAAGATTTACCTGAAAATGATAGTTCAGCAAATAAATTCTTTTTGCCAAAACTATGGGTATTGATAAGGAGAAGGCTTCATCTTTTGACGTTATGGTCTGGTATTATCTTTCCCGAATTCAATTTAGAATATTCAAGATTTTCAAATAGTATGGTAGAATCATGGTTCAAATATTTTAAAAACCATATTCTAGATGTTAACAAGCATGTTAGAAGTCAAAGATTACTTTATACAAGTGAAGTTACGTCTCCGTTATTCAATTATTTAACCCTTAAATACTACTCATTATGAAGATAAATTCAATTTTTCTTATCCAAATGGAAACTCAAATAAATATTTTACAAACGATTCGTTAAAAGAGCATTGGTCTTATAAAAAACCGACGAAAAAACACGAACCTCTTTATCATGAACTAATTCATCTTGAAATGATTCAAACTGATGAGGACATCACAGACTTTATTATAAAAAGTATCGATCTTGAAAAGACATATAACGATGTAGAAGGTTAAAAAATATAATATAAATTATATTTAAATAATTTTAACTAGTTAATTTTCTTAAGAAATCATCGTGACTCATACAGAAGATATTGAAATTGACCAACCAATTTCAAGTATCAATATTTCGGATTTCTTTTATTACAAAGTAGATGAATATCTTCTGAAGAACGACACAATCAAAGAATTACTTTCTAATAGCTGGTTGGCAAGTGAAGTAAGTATAATTTACTGTAAAAGATATTCTTATAAAAAATTTCAAAATTCAAAAGGGTTATTCAATGTTATGCTTATTGTACTTTAAGAAAACTGAAAGTAAAAAGTGTTATTTTAGATTCCTTCGAAATGTCTAAATTATTCAAACCAGGAGTTGTCAAAAGGCTTAAAGTTGAGGTATGTTAAATTGTACATAATTTTAGATTTGTATGTTTTAAGAACATGTTTGTTTTTAGAACTCATTTGAGAATTTTGATTTTGTAACTGGTTTCATAAACGAAGATAGAAATCACTGGACTTGTTTAATCGTAGACATTAAGAAGAACGAATTAATTTATTTGGATCCTATAGGAGAAACCCAAAAGAATGAAGAAAGACTGCTCTCAAATTGGATGTAAGATATTTTAATCGCAAATTGCTTAAAAAGATATTTTGATTTTTGGTTATAAATATTTCATGAAAGCAAATTCTGCGGATCACACGAAAATTTAAAATGTCGAAAATGGAAGTTGAAAAGAATTGACCATTCAATACAAAAAGATGGATTTAATTGTGGCGTGTTTGTTTGTATGTTTTTAAATCGTTTCTTTGAGGGAAAAAGTCTGAATTTCGAATATAACGAAAAAACACTAGAGCTATATAGAATTCATATGAATACAGTTTTTAAAGAGAAAAGTCAAACAAATTTTTGCTCAAAATGTAGCTATCCAATATTACCTGACAATTCTTTTTTCAAATCAGATTGTCAACAAAAATATCACAACGATTGTATGAAACAAATTGATGTAAACGGCACAACAAAATATTGTCCACAATGTTATTAAAATAGCTTTCTTTAATTGATTCATTTTTATCTGAAAATAAAATCTGTTTTAAAAATATGTTTTTAATCTTAAATTATTGAAATTAATTAACAATGCCTTGAAAAGTATGGATTTAATTAATTAAAATAATTCCCGAAATAATTCCAGATTTTGAAAAATTTGACTTTTTAGTAAGCTTATAATAAAGCTTGCCTCAATTATGATTAAGATGCTTTACCAACCTTTTTATAAACTAATCAATATTTAACTTCCCTTATTTAGAATATTTTAATAAAAATTTATTACCAAACCAATCAAATCATTTTAAAATATCTGAAGCAGTCCAAAATATCAAGAAACGTTCAGCTATCGATCAGTTTAATTACGAAGAAACTTGCAGGTGAAAAAACCTTTGGATATGTATTCTCAAGATTGGTTAACAAATTTGCCTTAAATAAACTTTGTCTAAAACAAGAACATTTCAAAATTTCAATTTTTAATAACTTTAATCTAATATTTGCTGAATCAATTAAATTGTTTGATAAATTTAATTTAACTTTAAAAAATTTTATTATCTAAAATTTATATTTTGTTTAATTTATAATTTTATATTCTAAATTTAAATGAAAAAATGGAGAATTAATCAGTCTCATAGAGATAAGGGCCTCAGCCTGTTGATTAACCTTGAAACTTGAACTTGAACTTGTTAGTGAAATGTATTTCGCAACTAACGACGTGGAAAATATGGAGTCTAATAACCATAATGAAAGTTTTTTGACCGAGAAAGGTTCAAAAACGAAATCAAACGGTATATTATTCCAAAAGAATATTTCTGCGGAAGTTGAAAGGATTGTTAATGAAAATAGTCCAAAAGTAAGTATTTTTGATGTAGGATTTATCCAAAATTTAATATTATTTGAAATTTAAAGGCCAAAATATTAGGTTTTTCGAAGTCATCAACTCCAATTCATGATAGAAGTGTAGACTTTGAAAATGATTTACAAAATGAAGTCGATCCTTTTTTAGATACCAATGAAATGGAGTTTCTTCATCAAAGTTTGAGAATGGCAGAGGAAAAACTTGATGAATCAGCCTGTGTAATTAAAGAGTGGGAAAAAACGTCTCGCATTATTGCTAATCAAGTTGAAAAAAAGTGGAAAGATATTTTTAGTGAATTGGAAACCGAAAATCTTTCCCTGTAAACAAGGATTCGCAGACAAGAACAACTAATTGAATTGTACATAGCTAACGAAAACGAAATGAATGACAAAATTAACTCTTTAAGTGAGAAATTAGAAAAAAAGTAACTATTTACAATTTTTCAATTTAAAGAATTTTAACTTTTAAATTAATAGAACTAAGACCTCAGATAACTTAAAAATCGAAAACGAGAAAGTGATTTTTAGATTAGAAAAAGAAGTCGAAAATTTTAAATTATCAGTTTGTGAGTTGGAGAGAAATTTAAAAGATGCTAAGAAAAGAGAATGTCCCTATCAAGGTTGTGAATCTAAGCAAAATAGTAAAAAAGAGTATAGTGAGAAACATTACTCTTTAGCTTCGTGTCCTTTAAACAAAAGGTATGACGATATTTTGACTTTTATCAAAGAATCGAATTTAATTTGAGATATAAAAGGAATTGGAAGAAAGTCAGTCAAATGAATTCAAGTTACGAAATTTAGAAATTTCAATCAGAGAATTGGAAAGAAAATTTAATGAAGAAGTAGATGACTTGAAAGTGACTTACAATAGTAGACTGGAAGAGGAGAAAATAAAATCTCAAGATGAAATAGTAAAGAAAAGTGTTGAATTAAATGAGTAATTTTTAAAAAATTTTTGGGTATTACCATTTTACTTATAAGACTTTTTAGCAAATATGATGAAATCAGCTCTTTGAAGGATGAAATGAAAGTGTTACTTCAAAAAAAAGATAATTTAACTTCATTTGCAACAAACGTATCCTGGAATCAAGAATTGTCGCTTTCAGAAAATAATAATAATCAAAAATTAACAGTTAAAATTTTTGAGCTATCAAAACAAAACGTAACCTTAAGAAAAAAAATAGAGGAATTCGAGAGAGAAAATAAAAAGTGAGAAAACTAATAACGATTATATAATTAAAATTTTAAAATTTTTATTTTTAATAAAGAATGAATATGATAAGTGAATTAAACAGAGATTTTAAAAACATATTTGAAAAAATGAACATTCGCAAAGAAAGAATAAAAAACGTGGATTATATTTACACAAAAAAAAATTAAATTAAAAGAAAAATAGTAAAAAATTTCGCTTAAGGGAAATACTGGAAAAAAATCTAAAATCTTTAAATGAAAAAGTTGCTGAGCTTGAATTAAAAGCCCAGAGCCAAGGAGCATCTGTTTACAATCTCAAGTCGGTAAATGCTTTAAATGATCAGCTCAAAAAGAGAAATGCCACATTAGAAGAACAAAAGTAAGTTAAATTTAATTTTGTCGTATTTAAAAATATCACATTAATTTTTCTTTAAAGCTTCAAATTTAAAAGTTACGAAGAACAATTGAGAATTGAAGTTCAGGAGTCTTCGTCAAATTATACTGACCTAGAGACTCAATTATTTAAAATTTTAGACGAGAAGTAAAGATTTTTTTTATTATTTTAAAAGTTTTTTTTCCTGTTATAATTTTTTTTATCTTCTTTAAAAGGGATGAGATTAGTACCGATTTAAGGTCGAAGGTTCGAGAATTACAAGAAAGTCGATTTGAAAATAACATTGCATCGAAAAAATTGTGTGATTCTGAAAAGATTGTCAAAAACATTAGTCAAAAATTGGAAGAGAATTAGATTTTTTTTAAAGTGCTAAATCATGTCCATTTAACTTCACTACAGAAAGGAATGAGCTTTATTCGGATGAGGGTTCAGAAGATGATGAAAAAGCAACGGAAACATTTAGAAGGCCTGATGCTAAAATTATTGGTGTAGAATCTCGCAAATGTCCAAATTTTAAGGATTGTAGAGGATTAAAAAACAAAAATCCTTTATACAGCTCACATTTTTGGTAAGATTTTTTTAAGGAAAAATACATTTTTTTTATTTTTAAGTGCTAAATCATGTCAATTTAACTTCACTATAGAAAGGAATGAGCTTTATTCGGAAGAGGGTTCAGAAGATGATGAAATGATATGGGAAACACCGACAACAACCGACAAAATAGTTGGAACTTATAAAATCAGTGGGAGCACAAATGGAAGATATATTTATCAGGGTCCAAAAGAAGGACTTTATTATTTTAGAAAAAGCGGAGTTCCAAATTTTGTAACAAAACGCTCGAAATTTTGTGTAAATTTTTTTTTCAAAATCTGAATAGTTATAAAATTTGCATTTTTACCTTTTTTATTTTTAAACTTTCAAATTAAAATTTTCGGGGATTATTTAATTTTTCGACAGGTTTGACAAGCCTGGATGGAACAATAAAAAGAAAAAAGAAAAAATCCGAACTAATCGAAACAAAATCACAAATTCTGAATAATACTTTTTTCAATAAATTTTTTCTACAGCTTTTAAGATAAAGTCTAACGCAAGATGGACGGGAAAGTTAGGTCAAATAATGATCTGCATGGCCATTAAGGCAGTAAGTTCTTTCCAAGATCCCCAAACGTTTTACTGATCTAAAAATCTGTAGAAAAAATTGATTGAAAATAAGTAAGATTCATGAAACTTGTGGCTTTGTTATTCGATTTGGTCAGGCTTTTTCTTTTTTTGTTCCCGCCACTTCTCATTCTTGTTAAATTACAAAGAAATTTCATAACCCGAAATATTGGATTTGTCTTTCTCCATTCCAGTTTTTAAATTTCGCTTTTTTAAATTTACACTTTTTTTGTACAAAAATAAACATTAATTCAAAGTTAATAAAAACAAAGAATTTTAAAGCTGCATTTCTGACCGCTGAAACACCTTTGAAGTTATTATTTTTTTGCGACTGAATACGTCAAACAATCGTTTTTTAAGATCCAATATTAGGTTCTTTACAAACCGTAGCTCCTTGTCTCAATGTGGATAAATCTTGGATCTAAACAAATTTTTAATCATCTAAACATAACAATATTTAGGGTGACTTGTGTTGTATAATATCTTTTTTTAATGCTAGCTCAGTTAGTGGCAGAAAGATTTTATTGTTCCTGTGAATTGAAATTATTTAAGAGCTAAAGCTTCGGTGTTTAACTCGATTTTAAATAAATGGTTTAAGGCTTTTTGCTAGTTTCTTTGCTACTTTGAAATAAATTTGACCAGAGCTGAACTGGAACTGACGCTTTCGTGAAGCATTTATCAACCGACCATATCAACGGAGCTACAATTCCAATCAAACACATCGACCCGTAACACAGAAAAAGTTTAAAAAATTTAACCCCTTGCGGAGATTGAACTTCCGACCCTCTCCTTGCAAGACAAGCTCACTCTTTTTATTATAATGTCAAAACAAACTTAACATAAACTCTGTTTTCATTCAAAATCAATTAAAGATTGATTAAAAAAATTTCCAAATTTTTTTTATATAAAACTTGTGTAACATTTTTTGTTACACCTTTTTATAAATATTTATCCCCAATTTTATTTTACTCTAGAAAAATAGATGGAATTTTAGTTTTTTACTGTTTTAATTGTTCGAAACTTCACAATGCCATCTAAGTCATCTTCTTCAGATATGTCAACATTTATTGTTAGACATTGAACAAAGTTATCATACGCTGAAACTAGTCCTTGTAAAATAGTCATTGCAATGTCTTCATCAGACATTTTTTACCCTAAAGCTTCAATTTCTTCCCTGAGATTTTGAACTCTATCAATGAAATCTTCTACTGATTCCTTTTTCTCTTGTTTTGAGTTTAAAATCTTTTTTCTGAGACACATAACATTTTGTATGTTTTTATTCTAAAAAAGCCCTGTTAGACTTTTCAAAATATCTTTTGACGTTTCTCTAGTTAATCTTCTTAAGATTCTGTTTCGGGTGAATCTGAAGTAAAATTATCTTTGATAGCCTCACTACATTGAGTCGCTTTCAATGCACTTAATACTTTGTCTTTCCACAAAGCAAAATCTTTGCCATCAAATTTCTTAATAGTAAATTTTACAGATTCGCTTGATCCAGCCATTCGTGCTGATAACGTGTTGAAATAACGTTTGAGAAATCTTAACTGGAAAAACTTGAATTGAAAGTCTTTTATTTTTAAACTAACAAAGAAAAAGAATTTTAGAATAAAATAAAATTTAATTAATTGAAACCAAGGATATTTTTGAAATCATTTTTGTATCTTTGAGAAAATGTTTGTCAAATTATTCTTCAACACATTTTAACAAATATAAAGTATATTTTGAAAACAAAATTAATCAAAGAAGTCCCAAAACTATAAATAATCCAGTTTTCTTTCATGATGGGAACCAAATAAAAATAAGCGATAAAGATGCCGAAAATGTAAGAGAAAAAGATTCATCAGATTCATCCCTCTTTGAAGAGAATATCGTTTGTAAATTTTTTAAAAAACTTCGGACTCTCGATTTTCAAATCATTCCATCTAATTAGTCTTTTGAAGTCGTTTATATCATTTCAAATAGCGTTATCAAATCCTTAAAAAATGTTGTTGATATGGCGGAAGACTAAAATTCATCTCAGCTAAAAATAAAGGGAAACCTGAAGTTTTGTACGATTGTACTATTGTACGATTCACTTCTGATAAACTTTTTGATCTGAAATTTTGACAGGAGGTGTACAAATTTATGTACAAAGTGTACAGAAAAAATTTTTTAGAAATTTTTTAGGTTAAACAAGCTGTACTAGGCTCAACAGATCCAACACTTGCACATCTTCCAAAAGGTAGGAGCCGTGGTATTTTTGTCGGTATGATTTATTCAAAGTGTTTCTCTTGAATTTGTACACCTTGTACAAAAGCAATTTTCTTAATTTTTTTTATTCTTAGTGAAAAATCGAATCATACAAAAAAGTGCTGTTCAAAACTTAACACAAAATTTAAGTATTTTAATAGAAATAACCATTGAAACGTGATTATAAATAATAAATTACTTAAAAACACTTATCTTACTAAAGGAAAAAGAAAGAATAATAAATTTTGGTGTGGTTACAAAATATTTTTATTTTTTCTTGAATTCTTATTCAATTAAAAGATTGAAAATGGCACAACTTTGGTTCCCAATAAAAAAATTTTTTTCTTTTATTACTGAGCGTAAAAAAAATAATATCAGACAGATAAATATCCTTCTTTTTTTAAAATGTAAATACATTTTAGTTTGAATTCTTTTTGGCCAAATCTAACATCTCTTTAGAGATTAAACTTATATCAATTTCACTATTACATGTCTCAAAGCCTAGCCATTACGGCGACAAATCATCATTAAAACTAATTCTAATACTTTGTTCTTTTTTAAATTTTCGAAATGAATCCTCTTCATAAAACTTCTCATTAGAATTTTTTAGCAGCTCCTTCTGTTTAATGTCAAAGTCTTATAATTTAAATATTCTATTTTGATGACAAAATTAAAGAGCTAGCACTAAACTCACAAAATAGTCATAAATTTCACAAATACAGTCATAATTTCATCTTTCAATACTGAAGTAGACTTAGCTCTCCCTCAATCATTAGCGTAGATAAATTCAAAAACTTTTTTAAAAATGGAGTAAGTAAGATTTTTAATAGTGAAATTGCTTAGTCCTTGTAAATAGAAAAAATCAAGATTGATGTTTCGACTAGATTCCTTCTGAAGCTTGCGTTAGGTCAAGTTTCAGTTTCCCGTTAAATTACTATCTATTTTCCTTTGTTTTTTACATTTCTAAATAGAATTTTAATATTTTATTTTTGGTTTTTGTTAAAATTAAAAATTATTCCATTAAAAATAGAATCGTACAAAATTTTACTATTCACCGTTTTTTTATTTGACTTTATTTTTACATAATTTTACTTGTGTACAGAGTGTACAAATTAAAACTGATAATTTACAACGAATCGGACTCCTAAAAAAAAATTTAAATGATCCTTTAATAGTTACGGTTCCTAATTGAGAAGTTTAAAATTACGAGTGATAGTTCAATAAGGGGTCAATTTTTAAGTGATGATTTAACAGTATGACTAAGTGTACAAAATTCTGAGAAATTCGGTAATATGCTTCTTTTTTTCGTAGCATTTACCTATCAAATAGTACTGGAACCGTACAGTACAATCGTACAAAACTTCAGGTTGCCAAAATAAAGTTCCATTTTATTTTTATTGTTTCAATTGATTTGTCGGAAGTAGAAGGTATTGAACAAATAAATGGTGAATCGAAACGATCAAAAATAGATGAAAACACTCGTAGAAAAAGAAGAAGAATGTGAAGATTTTCAAGAACAGTTAAGAGAAGGGCAAGATTATCATCAAAAAATGATTGACTTTTATTGCAACGAAATTGAGACTTAAAGTTATTTCATAACTACTATATTTTAAGCTAAGTTAAAATCTTTTAATTATTTTTTATTGAAAGCTATCCTATGAAAAAAAAGTTGAAAGTTTAGAACAAATAATAAATGAAAACATTGTTAGGGAAGAGAAGAAATCAGCAAATTTAAACCACTTAGAAATTAAGCTATCTGAAAAGTAAATAGAATTTCTACAAAAGAAAGATAAGATGGAATGGAAGTTTCTAAAATTAATTAACATTTTTTCATTAGTTAAGAGAAGAGACCAATATGAATCCGGAAAAGTTAAATCAAAAAATTGGTAATTTACAAGATGAACTAAATTTCAAAAATGAAAAACAAAAAATTGAGATCAGTCTAAAACAAAGGTAAAAAAATAAATCTTAAAAATATAAAATTAATTTTTTTCTTAAAGTTTTGATGAAAACAATAATTTAATTAAGACGTTTAAAAACGAAAAATTTCTTTTTGTAAAAATTTTTATTAACAATTCGCGACGTTTCAGCAAAACGGAGTTGCCATTATCAAGCTGTTAATAATCTAAAGGTAAAACGAGAGATTAAGTTTTAAAATTGAAATAAACAAAAACAAAATTTCAAAAATATTGAAACATAATTTAAAAATTAAAATTGCATATCTTAATAGTGGGGTATTTGCAATTATATATGTAATTGCAACCCCACTATTTCTTTTCGGTGTTCTGAAATTGTGGATACGCTTGAATTATGATCGTTTTGATTTCATAGTTGGACTGAGAGTTCAACTGTTTGTTAAGGGACGGTTTACGTTTCAGAATATGCAATAGCTCTTTTATTCTGAGTTTTTGATCTGAGTCAGCTTTGTCGATTACTTCAATATTATTGTAATCCATTTCATGACCCATACTCACTGAGTGTTGGTAACAAGCCGAGTTTTTAGATTCCTTATCTTCAAAAATTCTAATACTCAGTATTCTCTTACATTTTCCTATGTAGCTAGCGGTACAGTTCTTACAGTTGATCTTGTACACTACCAATGACTTATCTTCGTTCCTTTTGATGTTGTCCTTGAACGGGAAACAGTCGGCTATTGTTTTTGGTGCTTTGTACGCTCCATTAAAATCCACTTGTGGGAAGTTACTTGTAACCAAACGCTTCAGTCGTCTTGCGAATTCCTCACATTTGTTATTTGAGTAAGGTAGGACGATATATCGCTTAAACTCGGGTTTTATTACATCTATCTCCTCAATTTCGACCGGTGGTTTGTTACGTTTATCTTGAAATCTTTTGAATTCAGTCTCTACGACGTCGTCGGGGTATTGGTTAAGAGATTCCTCTTATCTTCTTAATCTCTACTTCTCTGTCCTTTTCATCATTACAAATGGCATAAACTCGGTTTAATAAGCACTTTATAAGACCTATCTTGTACTTCCTTGATGTAAGGCTTGTCCAATTTAGGTAGACACCAGTGAATGTCTTTTTATGATAGATTGTGGTACCATATTTATCTATGCTTCGTTTAACTAGCGTGTCTAAAAATGCTAGTTTACCATTTTCCTCATGTTCGATCGTGAACTTAATGTTAAGGTGTTGTACATTGAGGAAATCCAAACAGGCTTTCGCGTCGTTTTTGTTGTTCAAAGACGCGAACACATCGTCAACGTATCTAACCCAGAGACTCACTCCAAGTTTCTCAAGAGATTCCATGTTTTTTTGTTCAAATTCAGACATGAAAATGTTTGCGAACAATGGACCCAATGGTGAACCCATAGCCACTCCATCGATTTGGTCGAAATATTCTCCGTTGAATTGGCGATTCTTGTGTGCATATTAAGAGAAGCTTTCTAAGTTCATCTCTTTTCAACCCATGAAATAGTTGGACTTGATCCTTGTAAACTCGATTTAATATTATTTCGATCGTTTTAATTGTAGGGATATTTGTAAATAGTGACTCGACATCAAAACTAACAATGTAGGGGTTTGTGTTAGGATTTAAGTTGGATACCTTGTTCACAAAATCGAACGTGTCTTTAAGAATGTGTACATTTTCATCGATCAATGGTTTTAAAATTTCGTCTAGGTATTTAGCCAGCTTATAGTTATAAGTACCAATCGCCGAGATAATAGGTCTAATTGGTACCCCGTTTTTATGAATCTTTGGAAGTCCATAGATCACAGCCGCTCTTTAACCATTCGGTGAAACTCTGTAGTAAATTTCGTCCGAAATGCGGTTCTCGGTTAACACCTGTCTAAACCCAGGTTTAGGCCCATCCATTATTGATTCGTCGGGTACCCATGTATATCTTTTGGCATTTAGTTTCCTAAGGTATTTTTGTAAGCTAGCTTCCCTAGTTTTGGTCAAATCTTTGTTAAGACGTTTAAAATTACAAATTGTATTTAGAATCTCTGAGAGCTTTGTCCGGTAGTCATCGACGTTTTGTATTACGACGGCGTTACCTTTATCGGCTTTTGATATTATAATCGATTTATCGCTTGATAAGGTCTTCAAAGCTTCATGTTCTTCATTTGTAAGATTATCGAGAGCTTTTTTATATAACTCTATAAACTCGCTTGACATAATTTGAAGTTGTTGAAAGAAAGCATTCTTGTTGTTCAAATTTGCTTTCAGTTCGTCTCCTTTCTCAATTATTTCTAACCGGTTAAGTGACTGCGCTAGATCTTCGAATCGTGCTAGTAACTCGTATTCGTCGACCTTTTTATTTTTTATACCATATTTTAAACCTTTACTAAGAACTGATTCCCCTGTTTTTGTGAGGGTTCGGTTCGTAAGATTGAATATGGCATCTGCCAAGTACATATGCAATTACATATATAATTGCAAATACCCCACTATTAAGATATGCAATTTTAATTTTTAAATTATGTTTCAATATTTTTGAAATTTTGTTTTTGTTTATTTCAATTTTAAAACTTAATCTCTCGTTTTACCTTTAGATTATTAACAGCTTGATAATGGCAACTCCGTTTTGCTGAAACGTCGCGAATTGTTAATAAAAATTTTTACAAAAAGAAATTTTTCGTTTTTAATCGTCTTAATTTAATTAAAATGATGAAGACAATAATTTAAAAAAATACCAAATCCTTGAAAAAAAAATAATATCCAAAGAAAAAGTATTAAAATGTGTTTCCATGGCGAGTGTGTTTAGAAGTAACGATAGGTCAGACTCTTGTTCTTTCTTTTCTTTTTTTTTAATTTGGTACTTCAAATTTTGAATTCTTTTTTATTTGTATTTTTTATTTTAGAGACTAACAATGACGGCAAGTTAAAATTTTTTCTCAATTTTCTTTTTTCTATTTTTTGACTCTTGTGCAATCGTTATAAAAAGTGTGCTTTTAAATTTTTCAAGGAAAGAAGGGTGCAGCCACATGCAGCAAAATTTGCTGCATCTACTGGAGAGGTCTGCAAAAATTCTGCAAATAAAATTGCGCATTTAAAAATAAATCTTTTTCAATGGCGTGCAATTCTGCATATCTTTGAATTTTTTGCAAAATTGCACGCCATTGAAAAAGATTTATTTTTAAATGCGCAATTTTATTTGCAGAATTTTTGCAGACCTCTCCAGTAGATGCAGCAAATTTTGCTGCATGTGGCTGCACCCTTCTTTCCTTGAAAAATTTAAAAGCACACTTTTTATAACGATTGCACAAGAGTCAAAAAATAGAAAAAAGAAAATTGAGAAAAAATTTTAACTTGCCAACAATGACCGATTTGAAATAACAAATTAACAAATTAAACGAACAACTCAAAAAACAAATTGAAGAGTCAAATAATCATAAGGTTTCAATCACAGATCTTGAAACAAAAATACTGTGTTGAAGACGAAAAAGTTTTAGAATTTCATTATTAGGACTTTTCTGTATATTGATTTTTTTTAAGGGAAAACGCATTTATCAAAATTCGTCATGAGGTTTTCCATGGCGAGTGCGAATCTAATTTCTAGGCGAATCTAATCAGTTTTAGATTTTTTTTATGTTTTTTTATATTTTTGTACTGTACTGATTGTATGGAAATTCACAATTACCTATTAAATTTATCTGTCCACAAGTAAGTGGGCTCATTTTTTAGCTCTCATCGAGTAGAATCTTTTTAAAATAAAACTTAAAAAAATTCGAATTGTGGCCTCCACACCATGGTGTTGGTTTTATTTAAATTAGGGGTGTCGCTTTCACAGAATCACACTTTTTTTTACGATTCGATTTTTCACTAAGAATAAAAAAAATTAAGAAAATTGCTTTTGTACAAGGTGTACAAATTCAAGAGAAACACTTTGAATAAATCATACCGACAAAAATACCACGGCTCCTACCTTTTGGAAGATGTGCAAGTGTTGGATCTGTTGAGCCTTGTACAGCTTGTTTAACCTAAAAAATTTCTAAAAAATTTTTTCTGTACACTTTGTACATAAATTTGTACACCTCCTGTCAAAATTTCAGATCAAAAAGTTTATCAGAAGTGAATCGTACAAAACTTCAGGTTACCAAGTTGGAGTAAGAAAATATACTAAAAGGTGTAACTAAAAATGTTACAAAACTTAACAAAAAAAACAGAATTCTATAAATCGATTATTGATTTTTGTCAGAAAACGGATGTTATGTTCAGTTTATTATGACATCATGAGATAAAAATTTAAATCTTCAAGTTATTTCAAGGAATTCATTTAATCTTTAAGCGAATTTAATTGCGGTTTTCATAATATATTCATAATCAATCATTTTATTATCACTTAATGTTTGTGGCTAGGGTCTTGTACAAAACGAAATCTAAATGTGATCCAAACATCTTGGGTTCGATCCCCGGTCAAATTTTAGAGGAGAGAGTTCAAGCATATTTAGGTTCCATTATTTAAGCGCTTAAAAAACAGATTAATTTTCATTTAATTATGAAATGGGGTTTCTTGGAAATTGTATCGATAATCCGAACAATTCTTCGAGAATAATCGATTATTTGTAGTTTTATAACATGATGTCATAATAAACTTAATATAACATCCGTTTTGAAACGAAAATCAATAATCGATTTTTAATTCTTCTGATTGCAGGTTGTGTAACATTTTTTGTTACATCTTGTTACACAATTTTTCTTAAACAATCTTAATTTCCTAAAAACAATTATTCAATTTTTAAATTTTGTACAGAACTTTTTGAACCTTTTGAACGAAACTTCACAATGCTCATTTTTGCTACATCCGTCTGCAAATCTCTGGGTTTTTTTTATACATTTTACACGCCACTTAGAAAGTTGTAAATATATAAATGCACAGTTGGTTTGCAGAGATTTTGCAGCCATGTTTGTAAGGTGTAACAAAATTGTTTCAATTTGTAGAATTTTGCTAAATGAATTTATTTCATCTACACTCAGAGTTTTTTAAGTTGCAAAAATGCAACTCTAGACATATATTTTAGAAATGCACACTCCAGAGTTACAAAAAACATTTAAGTTACTAGTAACTTAATTATGAAAAACAACTTTAGAGTTACAAAAATAATATCCATAATAGGCCTCATTTTTAATTTTAATAATTTATTCAATATTAAATTTTCCGTTGTCCATTAAGAGAGTGCATTAAGAGAGAGAGTGCATTAAGAGAGAGAGTGTATTTAGTGAGTGTAGTGTATTAATAGTGTAAAAAAAAATTCTCATTACTTTTTAGATTTTATTTATTAAAAGATTAAAATAAAAATAGATAAATTAAAAAGTCATAGGTTACAAATCACATTAAGAGTTTTATAAAAAAAATATAAGATATTTATGTTTCGTAATTGAAGACAGTATGTGCGTTAACTTGATTTGTAATTATCTTTTCGAAGGTTTGTATCCTTGATTTCGGAAAATTGAGAAAGAGACCTGTGAATAAAATTAAATAGTTATATTAGTTGAATGAGTCAGATTTGAAATAATTTACTTCTATTATTTGAATACACCAATTTTTGATAGAGCTTTAGACGATTCACAGCAAAGAACTTGGAGAAACCTTTAAAAAAAAGCTTAAGTAAGAAATAAGTTTGAATATCGTAGGAAATTACTTACAAATCTTCAAGAAAATATCTAATTTTTTTTTGTAAAAAATAACTGACAAAAAGAAAAATTTTCTGGAGTTGATAATTTTTATTCGATTTGTATCAAAGGTAAGTCTTAAGTTGCTATTTTTTGAATGGAAACAAAAGAGTTACTTTCATAATTAATAGATAGTACACTTTCTCTCAATTCACAGACTTCGTATACGAAAAATAAAGTCGACATTTATTTAAAATCGAAAAACTTTGAAAAAAGCTTTTTTTTCTAAAGCCAAGTAAAAAAAATAATTTTTATCTTTAAAAGAATTTATAATTTATCTAGCATGTTCCTTGGCCTCCAACACCTTGACCTTGATTACCATTGCCATTATTGCATAAAGTTGTTGCATCCATATCAGTTGTTGTTGATTCAGTCGAAATTGTAATTAATTCAGCTGTAGTTGTTGTTGTTACCGTCGATGATGTTGTCCGAATTGTTGTCGATGTTATTTCATATGAAGTCAAGTACACTATAGAATAAGAGATAACCGCTTGAAAAAAATACAATTTATCAAAATAAATCGCTAAATTAAGGACTCATAAAACTCACGTTACTTTTATTAGAATTATTAATGGACATTGAAATACCAACTCCAACACCGGCCGATACAATAACTAAAACTAAAAAACAAGGTAGAATCAAAAAGTATTTTCTTCTCTTTTTAATTTTATTCTCTTTCAGTTCATCATTTTTCTTCTTGTGATCTTTATTTTCAGACTCGACTTTTGAAGAATTTTCAACTAGTTCTATATTGACAATCATTGAGGGCGATTCAAATTGGTTAGTCTCTTTTGATTCACCATGAGTCTAGAATAAAAAAAATCAAATGGTTTCTGAACTGTTCCAAGCCTTTTCCTTGGGTTACTTTATCTGTAGAATCAGTATCAGTTTCAGTCTCAATAACCATGTCCGGTTCATTCTTGAACTCTTCGTCTAAGAGAACAGGTAACTTTAGAGGGTACACAGTTTTATCTTTTTTCAATGATGATGGGTGATGCCTGAGTGTATTTTTCAAGTTTGGATCATAAGTATTTCGGCTGTAGTTAAAATTAGGCACTGATTTAGTTCCAAAGCTTTGTTCAAAATCGTTTTCTAATCCTCGTTGAGTGAAACTAGGCCTTACAAAAAACGATCCAACACTCTGACTTGCAAATGGTGAGCTTGTTGAACTAGGTTCAGATTCAAAAAATCGTTGGCCTGTGAAACCAATATCGTTTAAGGGTCGTGTGGGATGCTTGTCAAAAATCTAAAAAGAAACCATCAATTTTATATTAAATAATAATGAAATAAAAGACAAACATATTCAAAAATCGGTGATTTTATTTGATCATTTAATTGTGAATTTGTAACTGGCGCTGTCCTTTTTCCGCCTCCATAAAGCTTAAAAACAAATGAAAATAAGACACAATAAAATATAAAATATGCTTAAATAACCTTATTAAAAATATCAATCTCCATTTTTCTTTTTTAATAAAATTTTGCCAAATATTCGAATGAAAAAGAAAAAGTAGATTTGTTTTAAATTCTTTTTATTCGATTTGACTAATTTAAGAGGATTCCCAATTAAGTGGATTGTTGTTATTGTTGTTTAGTTTTTTAAAATATTTACATTTTAAAGTAAAACATTTTAATATCCGACTAAACAAGGCTGAACATTTTTACTGCTCAGGTTTCATTATTCTTTCTTTTTTTATTGGAAACAGTGGAGTAAATTAAAAAATATTGAGAAACTCTCGAGTAACTCATACACCAATTGCGCTTCAAAGATTGCTTCCCCAGCAAACACTCCATATCTTAATTCATCAAATATCCATTATCCCAGTAACAAAGTAATTTTGTTCTAAGAATAAAAAAAAATATTAACTTGACAATTTAATATTTAGGCAAAAAATAGATTAAATAAAGCCTTTTAATTTATTTTTTTCACAATTTAGAGCCTGAGAGGAGCTGGAGAGGTTTTCTAAACGAGAATTACGAATTTTAGGTCAAAAAATTTAAATTCTTTCATCTTTGAGATTTTTTATTTTCAGCACCTTTGAGGCGCTAAATTTTTAATTTAGTTTTTTTCTTATATTTGCCTAAAAAAATTGCGGTATTCTTTAAAAACAACACCTGGTGTAAATAATATCTGAAAGCTAAGAATCTCTAGTTAATGCTGAAATATTTTTTAGAAAATTTAAATAAAAATTTCCCAGTGTATTTAAGTAAAATATAGGAATTCACTGTTTAATTGTCATCTTTCAATAGTGTTACTTTAATAGAATTTTTTAAACTTTTCAAAAAATATCTCAGCATTAACTAGAGATTCTTAGCTTTCAGATGATATATCATAACATGATCAACCTTTTACCTTTCAAAAAAAATGCTCTATAATGATTTAGTAACACACCTTTTCATATGACTGTAATCTCTTTTACTAGCTAAACCAATTTTTGAAACAACATATTTAAGCAAAATCTGACCACATTTTTGGGATTCTCAGGGTCATAAAACCCAAAAATCACCTTACTTTTACAAGCTTACCTGTAACTTTTTCAATTTACATAGAGTGTATCATTTACTGTTTTTACGGTTTAAACAGGTTCTTTCGATTTTTTAAGATCTTTTTATGCTCTATCCGAAAATGAAATCAGTTTTGAGGTGTATTTGTAAGGTTAGTGGGTGTTTTTGAGTGTATTATGACATTTTTTTTTGGAACAAAAATTTAATACCTAGATGAAATTTCTTTATCCAGGAAAAGGGTGTTTTAGAAAATTTAGGTCACTAGGAATAAAGTTAGCGAAAAAAAGATCAAAAATTTTTGTAATTTACACCAGGTGTTGTTTTTATGCATTGTCGATGAGTGTTTTTTTTAACGAATACCAAAATTGCCAAGTTAATATTTTTTTTTACCCTAAAAATAAAATTAGTGTGTGTAAAATTTAACGCTATGCTCTTTCAGAACCATTATCATAAATATCATATTTGTTGTTTATATCATATTTATTAACGATTAACCAAACCCAACTCTTGCTAAGTCTTTAAAGTTGGGGCCCTATACACAAAAATTGAAAATTTTCTCGAGTCTTTAAAAATTATGAAATTATTGGCTTATAGGTGTGAAGAGTACTCAGTCAGTTTTTAAAAATTCATTTGAATTAGCGGTACCTTATTGAATGAAAATATTACAGTTTACTCGAGTCGATTATTGACAATACAATTAGTCGTTTGTCTCAATCCAAGCTTCGAGGTCACTTCATTTAAGTTTGAACTAGGGCTCCGAATCGATTAAGGGTCAATCGAAGAAAAAATTTCGACAGACTTACGATCAAAAGTGTTTTCGAAAAAAAAGATTTCAGTCAAATCCCACTTTGTCACTATTTAACATATAACAAAACAGAAATTAATACCTCTTTAATTAAAATCGGTTCCAGTTAAATCACATTTCATTTTTATCTGTACTGTAAATGGCTGGTCAAATACGTTGATATATGTGTGATTTCCGTTATGATAGACACTCCTTACAAATAAGATGGCAATTCTTTTAATGTATCCAAAAGAAGACTACAAGTCATTGTTTCTCTTTATGAATTTTAGTTTTTATCAAAATAGTTTCGTTCAAAATACGTCGGGAGAGAATTAATTAAATTAAAAAATTCAATTAAATTCGAAATAATATTTTTCATTCCGACAAATCTTTTTTTTCTTGATCCAAACAGATATTTTGTCTCAAGAAAACCTACAACTAAATTTTTTTTTAAAAATTTAGTTTATTTTCTCGAGAAAAAAAATGTAACAATTAAAAAAAATGAAACAAGTAAAAGTTAAAAGTTCGAATAAATTTTTTTTCTTACTTTTAAGCTCTTAAACAAATCGATTACAGGATTTCGCCAAGAGTACGAACCTTATTGTGAACTACTTAACAAAACATAAAATACAGCATTGGAAATTACCTGTAGACTAAAATGATTAAAATAAAATTGAAGAAATAACCAATACTTTTATAAATTTATATTTACAGATTAAAGAATAATTCAATAGTAATAATATCGATCATAATAAGAAGAAGAATAAGGCGTGTAAGAATAATTAAAATATGGATAATTATCATAAGAATTATGTGTTGAATAGTTGTCCATTAAATCATACTTATACCAATTGTAATCATAATACCTTCAATATATTGAATTATTAAATTTTCAATTTAAAGAGTTATCCAATTTAACTTACCTAGTACCATGATTGTAATCACGGTCATACGAAGGCCATCCATTCAAGTATCTCTAAAATAAAAAGACATTCAGCCATTTTTTATCAATTTTAAGTCTTTATAAATTTACTGATGACAAGTACATGTTTCTACGATTATAGTATAAATTTCCACTATTTAGATAAGATGGTCTCGGATAAGCCATTTCCGTTCTTTCACTTAAGCCCGTGAGACTCGAGGGTGAATAAACGCTTGACACTTTAGGGGTTTCAATATTAGCAATAAACGAATTATTACCAAAATTAGGCATCGATTTTACGCCATCAAAAGTCTCAAAATCTCTTTTTGGTGTAAAATAATTTAAACTTTCACTTTTAAAATTAGTCTCAGGCGAATATGTTGTTTTATAAGTTGCTGTATTGTAATATCTTGGCTGTGACGATGTTTGAATTACTGTTTCGTACTTAAGAGACGGTAACTTGTTATCCTTTAACTAAATTTATTTTTTAAAACTTGATTCAAATTGAATTAAAAAAACATACAAAATTAAAACTTGAAATCTCTTTTGATTGGTCTATTTTGGCTAGACTGGTCACTGGCTTTTTTTGTTTCTCATACATCTGCGAAAAGAGATGGCGATTTGAAAAGAAAAACAACAAAAAAGGGTCTTACCTTTGTTAAAATATTAGGTTCCATGTTTGAATCAACACTTTTATCGAGTTGATGTTATATTTAACAAAAAAAGTAAAAGGAGTAATGCGTATTTATTTAAAAAAAAAAAACTTCAAAAAAAATTTTAAAAGGATTTTTTTAATTAAAAAAAAAACTAAAATTTTTTACATGGGTTTTATTTGAATAATTTTTAAATTAGGAACAAAAATAAAAAAAAATAGATTTTTTCAGTTTGGAAGGCCTTATGAGAAAATCTTTGCTGTTGTTGCTATTGTAAATAAAAATCTCAAATTGTAATGCTTCTCTATTTCGTTAAACATTACATTTGATTCACTCGATGTTAAATAAAAAACACCAAAAAACCTTGCAAAACATATTTTTTTAATGTAATAAAAAACAAATAATTATTTTCTCAAATTTAATTTAAAGTATTTCAATAACAAACATCAACGTGATTGAAATAATCCTTTTGAATCTTTTAAATTTTAGACTTGATAATCCAGGTCCCTGTTCCTCGTTATTAACAGATATTAATAAAAAAATTGCTTTAAATTTAAGTGAAAAACTTAACTTTGATTGGACACAAGGCTCGATTAGAAAACAAAAGTACGGTACACGAATGATTGATGAGGACCAGAGACACCTAACAACGGCTCTACTGGTACTATCAAACACAACAACTCAGATTTTATTTTTAAAAATTTCAATCTAGGTATCAGCAACTAATTTAGTACATTTAGGTTCCAGAAGGAAAGATTTCGCCTTTTTCGAAATAGGTTTCAGATTTACAATATTTATTCTGCAAAAGTGAAATAAAATTGTGTTCTAATTTTAAAAATGCACATTTCTTTAGGCTTACTCTAAAATTTATTCAAATTTGATTCAATAAAATTTTAAAGTTAAAGTTTAAAAATAAGTCAAGTCTCCTTAGTTAAAAAGGGCAAAATCGAGAAAAGAATCAAAATATCAAAATATCAAAATATCAATTTAATTATTTTTTTTATTTTATTTTTATTGAAAATTGCAATAAACTTGCACATTGAAAAAAATATTTTCTATTTTGAGATTATTTTTATTTATGCATTCAGTTAATTTAAACATTTATTTAAAAAGTTAAATTCGTTTATTTTAAAATTCTCTTATGTTTTCTATAGAAAACATAAAAAACTGATTCAACATTGAACAATAGGTTATTAATCTTTTGGTTAAATTTTTTTTGGACTAAATGTTATTTGAAAAATAAAATATTGAGGGATCAATCTTTTAAAAGTGAATATTTGGAATCTTTAAAAATGAACTGTTCAGTTATGAGTGACTTGTAGGTATTTTATTTTTCAATCAAGTAATCAACATCATCTCATTTTGTTTATTTATCTCAGACTGAGCATTAAAATTCTATTGCGATACAAAATGGTAATGCAATATAAACAATCAAGTGATTCTCAAACCAAACAGTTGAATGAGAGTGTCCTCAAGTTAAATCGAGAAGTTAAGAAGCTGAACTCAGACTTGGCGTTCTCTGAACAAGAGAAAACAAAGTCGAATACGGATAAGAATGGGCAAATTCTCAAGCTTGAAACCGAGATCGATTCGTTAAAATCAACCATCAACGAATTGAATGAGAAGCTTAAATCTCAAACCGGTCATCAAGATACTTTAGCTTCAAGTGGACAAGAAATTCAAGCTTTGAGTAGTAGAATCAATCAATTATTGGGTGACAAACAATCGTTAGATGACGCTGTCAAACGGTTACAGCAAGATAAACAATCAAGTGATTTGAATGAGAGTGTCCTCAAGTTAAATCGAGAAGTTAAGAAGCTGAACTCAGACTTGGCGTTCTCTGAACAAGAGAAAACAAAGTCGAATACGGATAAGAATGGGCAAATTCTCAAGCTTGAAACCGAGATCGATTCGTTAAAATCAACCATCAACGAATTGAATGAGAAGCTTAAATCTCAAACCGGTCATCAAGATACTTTAGCTTCAAGTGGACAAGAAATTCAAGCTTTGAGTAGTAGAATCAATCAATTATTGGGTGACAAACAATCGTTAGATGACGCTGTCAAACGGTTACAGCAAGATAAACAATCAAGTGATTTGAATGAGAGTGTCCTCAAGTTGAATCGAGAACTTAATAAGCTGAACTCAGACTTGGCGTTCTCTGAACAAAAGAAATCAAAGTCGAATACGGATCAGAATGGTCAAGTTGATGGTTGATTTTAACGTTTATAAAATACACTTTAAAACTTATTATGGAACACGTTTTGTATTTAAGTCAATTTTAAAATATTTTCTTTAAATCGATTGGAACGACGAAAAATTTTCGTCATAGTGTTTTGGCAACACGAAAACTTCCAATCGCTGCTTTTTTTAAATAAATAAAGTTATTAATACTAACTAATTCATTTTTAATTCAAAAATCTTATACACTATTCACTTATTCGTAAACCGAGTTATCATTCCAATCTAGATTTTACCCCTTCCCTTTTTTCTCTCAAAAATGGAGTCTTTGGTGTTTTTTTTAAACAAAAGTTAGGCAAAAAAAAAAAGACTAGTTTACTGAATCTATCTGATGCGTTACGAGAACTTATCAATGTCAAAAAAAGATTAGTAAGTGACAGTTAGATTTATGTACTTTAGATATGTGTTGAGATCAAAAAGAGCTCGAGGACAATTTTTTAAGGGTCACTGGTCTGGACACAATTAAGGGTCTCTTTTGGTTCGGTAAACATCAATTTTATGTCTTTTACGGGTGTACTATTATCTTGACTAAAGACGTTATTTATATCGATTCTCTGGTGTCACCACGTTTTCGGCTCTCAAACAGCTTGGCAAACTTGCTCAAAATTTGCATATGAGGACATACGTGAGGTCCATAACCAAATATCTGTCTACTTGCTTTTTTTTAAGTCATACTGAAAAATCCAAAAAAAAACGCGTCTCCTTTTTTCTCGACCTTAAGTAGAGGCGTCTACCTTTTATGCGTCTACATTTCGAGTAGACGCGATTTTTTTACTTTTTACTTGTTTTGGTATGACTTCAAAAAAAGCAAGTAGACAGATATTTGGTTTGGGCAAGGGAAATATATAAACAAAATAAAAAACGACTTTAGTCAGGATCAAAGTACACCCATCAAAGACATTATAATGATCTTTACTGAACAAAAAGAGACCCTTAATTGTGTCCCGACCAGTGACTTAGAAAATTGTCCTCGAGTTTTTTTGATCTAGGACCCAATAATGTCTTTCTGGACACATATCTCCTCAATTCTTTAAACCACTCTGATCTGGTTTGAATAACCCCTGATCTTGCCGATGGTCGTTATATCACATTTTGAAAAATTCGGTTAAAAAGACAAGAGCTTTTAGTCAGCACCATCTCTTTATAATTGAGACTCAGGGACGAACGCACTCAAAGAATCCAATCAAAGTAAAGAGTTCATAATTAGAATTTTCAAAAGCTCAGTCTATTGCCCATTTGGAATTTTCAAGTGGTGTATCCGAGTTAGCTTGGTATAGATCTATTTTTGAATTCTAAGAATTCGTCCTAAGTGTTTAAGGTCGACAGCTAGTAATTTATTTTTAAAGATTAAAAACTAAACAAAGGCTTGTTGATTAAATAAATTTTTATTAAATATTATTTTCTCCATATGGACTAAATATTATTAATTAACAAAAAGAAATCAATAAATACTAAAAAAAAAAAAAAATTGATTTTGTTGATATTAACAACTGCAACGAGCTACTCTAACATGTTGATACAACACATTTTTGTAATAACCACATTTTTTACAAACGTGTGACTTTGTTATATGAGACTTGACGTTCTCGTACATTCCTGGGCAATATTCACATCTCTCACTTCCATGAGTTCGGAACTAAGTATAAAATATTTGAAATTTAATAATGATTTATTACAAATTTAATCTAATAAATTACTTTGAAATTTGAATCAATAGTAGAATTGTTTTTAGGTTGAGTGGCGGAACCATAAGACGGAACAAAAAAATTGTTTTCAATTTTAAAAGGCGAATCACAATCGCGTGATTCTACAACTTGTTTTGGGATGTTGATTGAAAACGTCTGTAAAAGAAACGAGATAAAATATCTGAGTCATTTTAAACACGGTTAAAGAAATAAAGCTTTTTCAAAAATGATGGTACCTTATTTGTTGGAACTAAATGCTTTAAAATGTTCAATTTTAATAAAGCGTGCTTCTTTTCTAAATTTGAAAAAAGATGCGAATCATTTTCGCATCGATTTATGCTAAAATAAGATCGTGAAGCAGAGGAAAAGTCTATTGGACATGAACTCAAACCTTTTAGATTTAAAGAAATTTTTGATGTCTAATTGCAGTAGCGTTAAAAATAAACGTTGAAGCGAAAGCACCAAATAATAAAAAAACCTACTTTCGGAACTGATTCAAAAGACGAATATGAAGATTGAGAAGAACAAGGAGTCTCAAAATTAAAGACCGACTTTTGAACCTTACTGTCCTTTTCCAGAATTGAAATTTTCTTCATTAGCTCATTATTTTCGCTATACATCTGGTTTAATTCAGTAAACAAATCTTGAGAACGTAAACTTTGAACAGGAGTTTCTAACGATTGTTTGTCAGCCAATAATTGATTGATTCTACTACTCAAAGCTTGAATTTCTTGTCCACTTGAAGCTAAAGTATCTTGATGACCGGTTTGAGATTCAAGCTTCTCATTCAATTCGTTGATGGTTGATTTTAACGAATCGATCTCGGTTTCAAGCTTGAGAATTTGCCCATTCTTATCCGTATTCGACTTTGTTTTCTCTTGTTCAGAGAACGCCAAGTCTGAGTTCAGCTTCTTAACTTCTCGATTTAACTTGAGGACACTCTCATTCAACTGTTTGGTTTGAGAATCACTTGATTGTTTATCTTGCTGTAACCGTTTGACAGCGTCATCTAACGATTGTTTGTCACCCAATAATTGATTGATTCTACTACTCAAAGCTTGAATTTCTTGTCCACTTGAAGCTAAAGTATCTTGATGACCGGTTTGAGATTCAAGCTTCTCATTCAATTCGTTGATGGTTGATTTTAACGAATCGATCTCGGTTTCAAGCTTGAGAATTTGCCCATTCTTATCCGTATTCGACTTTGTTTTCTCTTGTTCAGAGAACGCCAAGTCTGAGTTCAGCTTCTTAACTTCTCGATTTAACTTGAGGACACTCTCATTCAACTGTTTGGTTTGAGAATCACTTGATTGTTTATCTTGCTGTAACCGTTTGACAGCGTCATCTAACGATTGTTTGTCACCCAATAATTGATTGATTCTACTATTCAAAGCTTGAATTTCTTGTCCACTTGAAGCTAAAGTATCTTGATGACCGGTTTGAGATTCAAGCTTCTCATTCAATTCGTTGATGGTTGATTTTAACGAATCGATCTCGGTTTCAAGCTTGAGAATTTGCCCATTCTTATCCGTATTCGACTTTGTTTTCTCTTGTTCAGAGAACGCCAAGTCTGAGTTCAGCTTCTTAACTTCTCGATTTAACTTGAGGACACTCTCATTCAACTGTTTGGTTTGAGAATCACTTGATTGTTTATCTTGCTGTAACCGTTTGACAGCGTCATCTAACGATTGTTTGTCACCCAATAATTGATTGATTCTACTATTCAAAGCTTGAATTTCTTGTCCACTTGAAGCTAAAGTATCTTGATGACCGGTTTGAGATTCAAGCTTCTCATTCAATTCGTTGATGGTTGATTTTAACGAATCGATCTCGGTTTCAAGCTTGAGAATTTGCCCATTCTTATCCGTATTCGACTTTGTTTTCTCTTGTTCAGAGAACGCCAAGTCTGAGTTCAGCTTCTTAACTTCTCGATTTAACTTGAGGGACACTCTCATTCAACTGTTTGGTTTGAGAATCACTTGATTGTTTATCTTGCTGTAACCGTTTGACAGCGTCATCTAACGATTGTTTGTCACCCAATAATTGATTGATTCTACTACTCAAAGCTTGAATTTCTTGTCCACTTGAAGCTAAAGTATCTTGATGACCGGTTTGAGATTCAAGCTTCTCATTCAATTCGTTGATGGTTGATTTTAACGAATCGATCTCGGTTTCAAGCTTGAGAATTTGCCCATTCTTATCCGTATTCGACTTTGTTTTCTCTTGTTCAGAGAACGCCAAGTCTGAGTTCAGCTTCTTAACTTCTCGATTTAACTTGAGGACACTCTCATTCAACTGTTTGGTTTGAGAATCACTTGATTGTTTATCTTGCTGTAACCGTTTGACAGCGTCATCTAACGATTGTTTGTCACCCAATAATTGATTGATTCTACTATTCAAAGCTTGAATTTCTTGTCCACTTGAAGCTAAAGTATCTTGATGACCGGTTTGAGATTCAAGCTTCTCATTCAATTCGTTGATGGTTGATTTTAACGAATCGATCTCGGTTTCAAGCTTGAGAATTTGCCCATTCTTATCCGTATTCGACTTTGTTTTCTCTTGTTCAGAGAACGCCAAGTCTGAGTTCAGCTTTATGATATAAAATCTCAACTTTTCATTATCTTCATCTTTGTCAACCAACTCATTTTGGGTCTTATACTTAAAGTGTACAAATTATAAAATAAATATTTTAGTTTTTTTAAATTTTTAAATTTAATTACATTTTTAGATCGCTCTTCCATGAGACATTTATTCAAATCTTTGACTTCAGTCTTAAGCTCATAGATTTCTTCAAAAACATCATCCTCGTTCGCTTTTACTTCTTGTTCTTTTATTTTCACAATCAGTGTCTTATTTTCTTGTTCAATTTGAGTTGACTTTTCCAATAAGTCCTGATGTTTTGCGAAAAAACCTTTCGCTGCATTACAATTATTGATGGAATAATGACCAATTCCGTCACAGTTATACCATTGACAACGCTTTTTCACTTCTAATTCTTTCTCAACTAATTTTAACTCTTTTCGAATTGACTCATTTTCATAAATCAAGTTATTTTTCTCTGAATCAACTAAAGCCAATTCATTATCACATCTTTTAACTTTATCGATTAGCATCGTTCTTTCATCATTTGAATCAAAAATTGTCTTCTCCAGCTTTGCAATTTTGATGTTCGCCTCGTCCAATTTTTTTTCGATTGCTTCATACTCTCCAAAAACTACAGACTGGGTTTTGGTTATTCTTGAGACATAGCTTTTAAGATCTTCATTATCTTTTTTCAATGAATGATATTCTTCCTCAAAGGAACCAATGTCACTCTCTATTGATTCATTATGCTCATTTTCACAGTAATTTGGAGTTCTTGGAGAAGCCGTCACACTGTCGAAAGCTGAATCAGGACTATTAAATTGAATACCAACAATATTGCCATTAATTATTTCCTTGCTTGCAACACCAGTGCTTAACAAAATTGAGATTTAAAAGGTGCTCTCAAAAATTTTTAAAATAGAGAATTAAAATAAATACTTGATCAACGAAGAAGAAAGAACACGGGTTTTTTCTACTTGGGTATTGCTTAATGATTCAGGACTTAATTCAAGCTTTTTTTTATTGAACATTTTTTGTTAGAAAAATTTTTTTTTATTTTGAAATGAAAAAAAAAGTACTCTAATTTAAATATTAAGATGAAAGGGACTATCCTTTGAAAGCCCTATTTGATTTTTGTTAAACAAGAAAGCCACGATGTTTGTTTGTATATGATGAAATATTTAGCAAAAGGAAAGTATCTTCTTAACAAGCACAAACATATACTATCAAAAAATAAAAAAACGAGGCATTGAAATTACATTAATCTTAATCTTAATACTACATGTTTTCGAAAAAAATCTATGTGCCCTTACTGTTTTTTCAAATCGACTGTTCAAAATTGTTTTGTTCAAGTGAACATTAAAAATTCGGATATACTTAGTTTTGTTTTGTTTCTCTTAAAAATTCTTTCAACGATTCTGTGAAAAAATTTTCCGAGCTCAATTATCGTCTTCTCAATTTTTTAATCAGCGTTTAGTCTTTTATTCCTTAGATAATAATCGTTTTGAATATGGAAATTGATATTTTTAAATTAGTTGAAATCACAATCCAACTTTTAACAGAGGATAAAATTTCTGACTTATCTAATCACGATTTTAGCCTTGAGCCTGAAAACATATGGTCAAAAATTGCAGTTGAGTATTTTGGAGATAAGTTTGAGAAGAAGAATGCTGCCCATATACTAAGTTGGTGGGACAGCAATCTGTTTAGCTATTCAACTCTGGTAAAAGATAAATTGAAAAATGATCCTAAAGAAGAAGTGGCAATGATTCGACTGGAGCTGACTGCAAAAGAATGGGAATGCGCAGCGAGATGTATTTCTGGGACAACAAGGCGAAAATTCAAATCCGAGTTTGATTCAATATTGAGTAAAAAGTTTCAAGAAAAAGGTTTTAATTGTTGGTTGGTCTGTAAATTTAATTGGTTCAAAAAAAAAGAAAGTAAAAAAAAGATTAGCTATTTTTGGAACGGGTCATTTTCTTGTAGAGAAAAAAATTGCGCTAAATTCGATGCTTTTATTAATAAAGAACCATCATTTTTTTCAAATGTTGTTATAAATTTGAAAATTAAAAGAGAAACATTGATTATTGAGCATAAGAAACTTGATAAGCAGGTTCAATTAAGAGGTCACAATAGACATAAATTGTTAAATGATATCATGTTGTTTGGGACCGAACAAGCAAGATCTAAAGCAATTATTGAGAACCATGAGTCTAGCCAATTATTTAGTAATTAAAATTTTAGAATTCTCCCAAAGATACTAATCTGGTATTTTTAATATTTTTGAGTTTGAATAAGGGTTTGGTAAGTACCATAACTCGATAGCTTTTTACCGAATTTCATTTCGTTCGGAAACCCGTTACCCCTTTATTATTGCCATTGAGCCCTAACTAAACTGAACTTCATAGCCACGAACTCGATTCTTTTCTGATTTTTTCTCAATTTCAAGTAAAGACTTGAAAAGGGCCAGTAATCTTATAGAATTTTATTCCTTTTTGAGATAAACGTTACAATTTATGAGGAAAAAAAATAAAAAACTATTCGTAAAAATTAAGAGGCGTCAATTTTTAAGAAAAAGTGTTTGAGTAGTGTTGATCAAGTGTTTGCATGTGTGAGACCAGTGATGCACTAATGTCGGTCTGGTGTTAGAATGTGTTGAACAAGTGTAAGAATAGAGTTTACTAGTATTGACTTGAGTTAAACTAGTTTTCAATTGCATCTGATTAGAGTTTAGCAGACCATTTTTGACTGGTGTTTGATTAAATGTTTAATATAAGTGAAGGGTTTTCTGGGAAATCTAAAGATGCTAAAAGTCGGCCCAAAATTATCTTCAAAAATTGAGTAAATAGGAATCGGGTTTATATAGTTCATCCGAACCCAAGCCAAACTCAAAACCTGAAAATATTCAGGAAACTACTTCTGGATTTTACTTAAAATTCTTTTAAATTTATTTTATTTAAGAGTTTCCTACTAAAAGATCGATATTCAATGATTTAAAATATGGGCATATTCATCGAGATCGTATATCAAACGATGTTTATACAGATTCAATGGCAACTAAAATTAATTATGAAGCATTGGCTATTAGTCTAAACCCAAAAAGCACTTGTAGAGGTGTAATCCAAGAGATAAGTATGTGTCCATTTGGTTTGTTGTTTTTATCAGAAGTTCAGGTATTTAAAGAGTTTAATGTGATTAAATTTGTAGTAATTTTAAAAGATTTATTTCAAAGATCAAAATTTGGGACCAAATCAGAAAAAGAAGACCGATTTGGCACTTCGATGCCACCGGATCTGTACATGTAGATATCTCTTCTCAAAAGAAGCCCTTTCTGTATTCGATTGTTATTCATGACAACGAAAACAAAACGATTTTACCTATCACAGAATTTATAACAACTTCGCACACGTCTTCAAATATCTCGAAGTATTTATTGAGCACTATAAATTTATTGTCCCAAAATTTAAACGGAGACCCAATGCCGTCGATAATAGTAACTGATTACTCTTATGCCCTAATCAATTCAATCATGAATACTTTTAACAAATGTAGTCTAGATGTTTATTTACTTTGGTCGTTTGATTTAATTTTTAAAAGAAAAACACGTTTCGAATTTTTTCAAAAAATGAAGGTTATATCATACCTTTGTGCAACACACTTCCTAAAACTAATTATAAATAAAGCAAAATCAGTTAAAGCAGGATCTAGTTGTAAAAAGTTTTTATATTTTTGTTATAGTCTCCTTCAAAATTCAGTTTGCATTCAACAATTCGAGAATTATTTAATAAACATTTTCAACATTTTTAATCAAAAGTATGCGATCGATTCTGTTAATTTTTCAATCGAATTCATTCGCGGAGAATTAATTGCAAATAATTTGAATTCCAGAAAAATGGCAGAGTTTCAAACAACAAATCAACTTGAAAGGGATAAAGAATTTGAGTATTTTTTAAATGAATCTTCAGCCAACGATTTAGATTTTGAGTTGAACTCAAAGAATATCTCGCCTTTCAAAAAGTATTTTAATACAATGCTTGAAGAATTCAAATTGTGTCTAATCCTCGAACCCGATGAAAATTTTAGAACGCTAAACGAATATTATTGTCCTGAGTTGTTTGAAATAATTGTTAGATATTTACATTTAGTTCCACTTTGGTCTGGTCTTGTCATAAATAATGTAACCTTAATAGAAAATAATAAAATACAACACCTAACAAACAATCCAGTTGAAAACTGGTTTGGAAACCTTAAAAATAATATATTAATGAAAAGGAAAGTTCGAGCGAGTGAATACACGAGTGCTGTTTATTCAAAACTATTATCAAAATTTTATGAATTTTATAAGGATAACAACGAAGAGGCCCCAGTTGTAGATCATTTAAAAATAAATTTGCCGAATTCTAAGAGTGATTCTTCAAAGATTGAAGAAATTTGGATTGACAAAAATGCCAAAATTAAAAGGCTCAAGTCATTTTATTATAAATATGTACCGTCTTTTTTAAACGACAAAACAGAAAGCTATACCGAGCCGATAAAAACTCATAATTCATCAGACTTTGTTCAAATATTTCCAAATGTAGAGAAGAACGAGATTTTGAGTTTAAACGATTTATACTATTATATTTCTCGAGAAGGGTTATCATACATTCAAATAAAGAATATGATAAAGGATAATTTGCCTTTAATAGAAGACATTAAAAAATTTATTTGGAAAACAGATTTTTTAACCAGATTTAACAATCATAAGATCGATAATAGCTTTTTTGGCTTAATTGAAGCAAACAATATCATTGGGTATTATCCTGTTAGTGTTGGGGCTATTGGTAATTGTCTATATGAATCATTTTCAGTTCTTTTTTACGATGATAGGGACTTGTTTTTTTATTTCAAACTAGGATCTATATATGAGCTAATCGAGCATGATTTATTTTTTAAAAATTTAATGAAAGACTTATGTTATGAGTACACATTTGAAGAATTTATTTTAAACACGTGTCAAATAAATCAATGGGGAAGTGAATTGAATATTCTTTCTTTGTCAATTTTCATTAATAAAACAATTCACGGCTATAATTACGATCCAAGAGATGGATATATTTTAAACGTCAAATATGATTTATGTGGAGTAAAAGAAAATCCAGTTCCAATTGGATTCAAAATAAATCACTTTGTTCCTCTATTGTCTTATTCCGAAACAAATTTTTTACCAGAGATCGATATTGATCTTTATTCAAATTATAGACAAATTTTAGAAAATAAAGAATAATTACAAATTCAATATCGTTGCAGTTGTTAATATCAACAAAATCAAATTTTTTTTTTTTTTAGTATTTATTGATTTCTTTTTGTTAATTAATAATATTTAGTCCATATGGAGAAAATAATATTTAATAAAAATTTATTTAATCAACAAGCCTTTGTTTAGTTTTTAATCTTTAAAAATAAATTACTAGCTGCCGACCTTAAACACTTAGGACGAAATCTTAGAATTCAAAAATAGATCTATACCAAGCTAACTCGGATACACCACTTGAAAATTCCAAATGGGCAATAGACTGAGCTTTTGAAAATTCTAATTATGAACTCTTTACTTTGATTGGATTCTTTGAGTGCGTTCGTCCCTGAGTCTCAATTATAAAGAGATGGTGCTGACTAAAAGCTCTTGTCTTTTTAACCGAATTTTTCAAAATGTGATATAACGACCATCGGCAAGATCAGGGGTTATTCAAACCAGATCAGAGTGGTTTAAAGAATTGAGGAGATATGTGTCCAGAAAGACATTATTGGGTCCTAGATCAAAAAAACTCGAGGACAATTTTCTAAGTCACTGGTCGGGACACAATTAAGGGTCTCTTTTTGTTCAGTAAAGATCATTATAATGTCTTTGATGGGTGTACTTTGATCCTGACTAAAGTCGTTTTTTATTTTGTTTATATATTTCCCTTGCCCAAACCAAATATCTGTCTACTTGCTTTTTTTGAAGTCATACCAAAACAAGTAAAAAGTAAAAAAATCGCGTCTACTCGAAATGTAGACGCATAAAAGGTAGACGCCTCTACTTAAGGTCGAGAAAAAAGGAGACGCGTTTTTTTTTGGATTTTTCAGTATGACTTAAAAAAAAGCAAGTAGACAGATATTTGGTTATGGACCTCACGTATGTCCTCATATGCAAATTTTGAGCAAGTTTGCCAAGCTGTTTGAGAGCCGAAAACGTGGTGACACCAGAGAATCGATATAAATAACGTCTTTAGTCAAGATAATAGTACACCCGTAAAAGACATAAAATTGATCTTTACCGAACCAAAAGAGACCCTTAATTGTGTCCAGACCAGTGACCCTTAAAAAATTGTCCTCGAGCTCTTTTTGATCTCAACACATATCTAAAGTACATAAATCTAACTGTCACTTACTAATCTTTTTTTGACATTGATAAGTTCTCGTAACGCATCAGATAGATTCAGAAAACTAGTCTTTTTTTTTTTGCCTAACTTTTGTTTAAAAAAAACACCAAAGACTCCATTTTTGAGACAAAAAAGGGAAGGGGTAAAATCTAGATTGGAATGATAACTCGGTTTACGAATAAGTAGTGTTGGCAGTCGACTAATGAGCCAACTGGTCTAAAACATGAACGGTATATTTTCATAGCAGGTGCATATATGTCAATTGTAGATATTTTAATCTGCTTTAAAATGGTACCCTAGGTGTCTTGATATGGTCATTGCTTAAGGAGAAAAATGGATTTAGTTGCAACTGAAAATCGTTTTTAAATTCAACTAAATCTTATTAATTCGTTTGGAAATCATCTTATCAAGACACCTAGGGTACCATTTTAAAGCAGATTAAAATATCTACAATTGACATATATGCACCTGCTATGAAAATATACCGTTCATGTTTTAGACCAGTTGGCTCATTAGTCGACTGCCAACACTACGAATAAGTGAATAGTGTATAAGATTTTTGAATTAAAAATGAATTAGTTAGTTATAATAACTTTATTTATTTAAAAAAAGCAGCGATTGGAAGTTTTCGTGTTGCCAAAACACTATGACGAACATTTTTCGTCGTTCCAATCGATTTAAAGAAAATATTTTAAAATTGACTTAAATACAAAACGTGTTCCATAATAAGTTTTAAAGTGTATTTTATAAACGTTAAAATCAACCATCAACTTGACCATTCTGATCCGTATTCGACTTTGATTTCTTTTGTTCAGAGAACGCCAAGTCTGAGTTCAGCTTATTAAGTTCTCGATTCAACTTGAGGACACTCTCATTCAAATCACTTGATTGTTTATCTTGCTGTAACCGTTTGACAGCGTCATCTAACGATTGTTTGTCACCCAATAATTGATTGATTCTACTACTCAAAGCTTGAATTTCTTGTCCACTTGAAGCAAAAGTATCTTGATGACCGGTTTGAGATTTAAGCTTCTCATTCAATTCGTTGATGGTTGATTTGAACGAATCGATCTCGGTTTCAAGCTTGAGAATTTGCCCATTCTTATCCGTATTCGACTTTGATTTCTTTTGTTCAGAGAACGCCAAGTCTGAGTTCAGCTTATTAAGTTCTCGATTCAACTTGAGGACACTCTCATTCAACTGTTTGGTTTGAAAATCACTTGATTGTTTATATTGCATTACCATTTTGTATCGCAATAGAATTTTAATGCTCAGTCTGAGATAAATAAACAAAATGAGATGATGTTGATTACTTGATTGAAAAATAAAATACCTACAAGTCACTCATAACTGAACAGTTCATTTTTAAAGATTCCAAATATTCACTTTTAAAAGATTGATCCCTCAATATTTTATTTTTCAAATAACATTTAGTCCAAAAAAAATTTAACCAAAAGATTAATAACCTATTGTTCAATGTTGAGTCAGTTTTTATGTTTTCTATAGAAAACATAAGAGAATTTTAAAATAAACGAATTTAACTTTTTAAATAAATGTTTAAATTAACTGAATGCATAAATAAAAAAAATCTCAAAATAGAAAATATTTTTTTCTATGTGCAAGTTTATTGCAATTTTCAATAAAAATAAAATAAAAAAAATAATTAAATTGATATTTTGATATTTTGATATTTTGATTCTTTTCTCGATTTTGCCGTTAAAAAGAAAAATGTCAACTTGTTTTTTAAAATTTTAATTGTTTGTAAAACAAAAATAGTTTATTTATTTGAAAATTAAATTAACAGCCGTTTCCAGGTCCAACGCCTTGACCTGGGTTAGTCGATGGGATACAAGTAGTTGTTGTCGTTGTGGTAGTACTTGTAGTAGTTATTGTTGATAAAATAGTACTTTGAGTGGTCACATAAATTGCTAATAAAAAATTATTTTTTAATAGAAAAACAAATAAAATTTTTTCGATTTTATGAAAGTTACTTTCAGTTGTAAAAACTATTCCAACTGTGACTGCAACAATAACTAATAAAAGCAAAAATAATCCACCGAGCATAAACGGCCATAAGTACCAACAACCGTAACAATCACAACATTCTCGGCCACCAACAAATCTTTCTCTCTTTTTTTTCTTTTCTTTTGTTTCTTCTTTCTTATCAAATGAATCCAAGTCAATGCTCAACGATTTTGCTTCATATCGAGTAGTCGATGGTGCCACAACACTTATTAATTTATGAGATTGTTGAGAGTAAGATGATGACTCAGTAGAAGAAGAAGACGAATATGAAGAAGAAGGCAATTTTAATGGATACTCAGTCTTGTAATTGTTTTTAACATCTTCAAAAACAACACTTGAAGACGCTGTTGATTGAATTAAAGGTCTTTTGAAGTCACCATTAAAACTATTCCGACTAAAAATAGGAACCGATTTAGATTCAAAATTATTATCGTATTTATAATGATTAAAATCTCTAAAATTGAGACTTTGACTTCTGTAGCGAGGAATTCGAATGGGCACAGGCATCGGTATTGGTCTTGGTAAATATAAATCTGGTAATGTTGAAACATTTAGACCCATAAAATCTGGTCTCTTAAAATCATAATATCTGTCAAAATATTTGTGATTATAATGAAGAAGAGAAGAGTCAATATCAGATAATGATGTCTGTCTAAGTGGAGTTGTTGAACTTATCGATGGTGATGATGATTTACCGCCATAGAGCTTAAATTCAAAAGTTTTAAAAGGAAATGGCCAAGTTCATGTGGCTTAAATTACTTTTCTAAACACATCCAATTCCATTTTAATTTAGTTGTTTTTTTTTTTCGATGTGAAAATTAATTTTTTTTTATACAAAAAATTTTAAGACTTCACTTTTTTTAATTAACTAAGTCTAATAAGATTTCTGTTTCGATAGTCTTGATTTTATTTAATTAGTTCGATTTAAAAAACAAAATTAATTTAACGTGTAATGTTATGTTCATAATTATTAGTTATAACAAAATAAAGAAATCAAGTCACTCAGTTGGCGTCAAGCGATTGTTTCGAAATTTGTATTTTCAAAAAGCGAATTACTTCAAATTCTCAATCATTTTTTGTTCGAAATAATTGAGGCTAGAAAGTTTTATAATTTTTTGTAAAAGTCACCCAGTCAAAATAAACTTGTGTCTCAGTCATTAAATACTAAGATGGATCAATTTTGACCAGACCATCATTAATTATCTATGATCTCATAAATTGTTCTATTTGAAGAGATTTACTCAGGCTGGACAATTCTTTACTAGTTGACGGTTAAGGTTTTTGTACGATTGACGTTCTTGGCCTGCAGGACCATAAGATTGAAATTATTTAAGAGCTTTGGCGTTTTACTCGATTTTACACCAATGGCTTTTAAAAGCTTTTGCTAGTTTTTTTGCCGTGCGGTTTCGAACTGACACTTTCGTGACGCATTGATCAACAGATGATACCAACTGAGCTACCATCTAGTGATAAGAGTCACATAATTATTTCTTGACGAGACTCTCCAGGGAAAAAAAACGGATACTTTTTTGTGTTAAAACGCGTTTTTGAAAAAAACGTTATTTAACGCTAAAAAATATATTGTTTTTAGCCGTTTTTAAAATTATTTGTTGAGGAGAAATTATGAATCTAAAACCTCAAAAAAACGCCAAGATTTTTTTGCGTTTAAACGCGTTATCTCATTTATGCTTAAAAAACGTCAAAAGACATATCATTTTTACGCGTTTTAAGAATTATTCCTAAAATTAAAAAACTGCTTTTAAAAACTCAAAAAAACGTTCAAGACTTTAGCTAGAAAAAAAGCGTTAACAAAAATCTAAAACATAAAGTTTTAATTCCTTAGAGAGACTTATAGGATAAGCAAAGAGGGTAATAGTAAGTACTTATTTTTTCTTTCTTTGACACTCAATGAAGGGTTGAGTAAAATTCAGCACAAAAATTTTGTTACTTCGGTCAGAATTTAACTTCTGAAATTCATCATTCATTTATGTGCGCATTTCAAATTTATTAAGATTTACCAAGCTCCTCCCATTATTTTTTTTCTATAAAATTGTTGCAATTTTCAAAAAAAGTTCATAATTTAAATTTCAAAACTTAAAAAATTTATCAACTAACTTTTTTTCAAAGAGTATATTCTCTTACTTTAATCTTGTCTTTCTTATGTTCTATTTTTAGATAAAAGATAATGAGACTTTATTTTTTAGCTTCAATTTTATTTTTAAATAGATTTGACTATACTTGATTGGAATCGGTCCAAAAAAAAATCTTAACAATTAACTGATGAAATAAATGTTAAGTAGAAAAAAAAAATTTCAGTTATTAAAATTCGAAAGTAATTTCAAAGTCTTTCAATGCGACAATTCACTCCTCCTCTACTTATCTTCTTTCCCTCTCTTTTGTTTTTCTTTATTTTCGGCGACAATCAAACTAAAATAAAACTTGAATTCTCATAACCATTTATCTACTGAAAAGTTTAGAGAAAATTTTTTTATCATACCTCAAAGCTATCGTTAACAAGAGTGGACTTTTTACTCGAAAATTTTCTTTACATCATTTTGCATTGCTTAGTGATAGTGCTCACGATTTATCTCTAAATCAAATTTCTCAAGACAAGTATTAAATAGATAACGATTCTTACGAAGGAATGCATGAAATTGATTATTAATTTTAGTCAAGTTTGGATCATAAATGAACTCTTACTACGAACATATTCATGATACACCTTTCAGCAAGGGAATAAGGTCTGAGGGGTTTTCGAAGATTTGGACGCGTGTACTTGGATGGAAGCTTATGAAAGAAGAATATCTCATGTCCCAATTAACTTCCTTAGGGTTTAATCTAAATTTTGCTTTAATCTTTATTCTTGATTTGATTTAAATTTCGCTTTACCAAAAAAATTTGAATGATAATGAAATTAACAAATAAACTTTTTTGAAATTAATTTTATCCTTAAAAAATGGGAAAAAACACTTTTTAAAATTAAATTTTTCTTATAAATAAACGCGTTTTAACCCCTTAGATTTTGCTTTTCAACTGTTAAATTTTATCCGTTTTATTTAATCTAAACGCGTTAAATCTGGACTTGAAAAAACGCGTTTTTTATAGAAAAAAAGTAACGTTTCGAAAACTTCTTAAAACGTCCGAAAACGCGTTTAGTTATCCGTTAAAACGCGTTATTTTTTGCGTTAAAACGCGTTGGAAAACAGCGTTTTTTTTCCCGGGTGCTTTCTTAAATGAAAATTAATTTTCCCAAATTAGGTTTAAAAAGTCTGTTTATTCGATCCCATAATTGGTAACCCGCATCAATAAAAACTTTTATGAAACATTGGCAGTAGGTGTTGCCATGATGTAAAGCTACATTTTTGCTTATTTTAGCAAACAAAAATAAGCCGACCAGACCAGCCCATCATCAAATACATGGCCAGGAAACAGCAACAGTCGACAAACTTTTTTACCAACTGCTTGCATACCACTAGTCTATACGGGTTATAAACAAATTGAAAATCTTACGTGATTTCAAAAATCACGTGTTATCACTTAATGTTTGTGGTTAGGGTCTTGTATTTAAGAATTTATTTTAACAACTGTTTTAAGAGATTTTAGTTCTTTTAAATCAGATTTTGCTGAAATTTCAGAAAGTCGGAAAGAATGACTGTTGCTGTTGTTGGCATTTCACTTAAAGACTTGAGAGTTATAGCGAAGGAGAAGGTTTTCATTAGATTTCTTTAACAAAAATTGATGAAATTGCAGGTTGCTCATTAGAATCCCATTGTTTTTTTTTCGTAAATGAAACAACAAAAACATTTTTATTGAAAAAATGCAATCAAGATTAATACAAAAATGTAAGAGACTTAAAAATTTATTTTTTTATTATAAAACCGGTTGAAGCTGGTCGAGTTGCGTCATTATTTCTTCCAGGTTCATTCGTTTTCGAATGATCTGTTTTATAAAAAGTCATTTGATTTGTACTATTTTGATAATTAGATGAAATTTTCGATTCGTTCTTTCCCGATGCGAATGTAACTTGATTGGAACTTCCAGTACAACCTAATTGAAAAAAAAAATTAAATTTCCTCTATTTATAAGACGATATCTGTTTAATTTCACAGCACCTTTAAATTTAAAGCACATTTCGACGACTAAAATATTTAATAAAAATCTTTTTTAGTTGGTGAATATTTTTAAAAAGATGAAATAAATAATTTAATTATTAAACATCATGAAATGAGTTTTTGGTTTTTTTTTATTATTATTAAATATGTAAATATTTGCCTTGACAACTCAATCAACAAAATTTAAAAATTTTGCTGTCTTTTTGTTTTCGCTTGAGTTTTGTGACCTTAATTTCAAAAAAAAAGCTTTTAATTTTTAAAATCAAAAATATTAGTTTTTCATTTTGTTTTGCTAAATGAATTTTTTTTAAATTTTTAAAAAATTGTTTATTTTTGTATCAATATCGAATTGGGTTGTATGAATTTGTTGGCATGTTAAATTTTTTTCTCAATTTTCTTTTGTCTGTTTTTCGACTCTTGTGCAATCGTTATAAAAATTAGTGTTGGAAGATCGGACTCGAGCGCATAGGCGATCAGACGGTAAAACCATTCGATCGGTATGTCGATCGTGAATTAATTAAATGCCTTTTACCATAAGCTATTCGGAAAACTGATGATCGACATACCGATCGAATGGTTTTACCGTCTGATCGCCTATGCGCTCGAGTCCGATCTTCCAACACTAATAAAAATGTGTGCTTTAAAATATTCTAAGTAAAGATTTATAATAGTACCATTATTTTTTAAAAGTTTTTCTAAAATAAATTTTTTAATAAATATTCTTACGAAAATTTAACAAGCAATAGATTTACTTTTTTTTACTACCATACAACTAATGCAACAAATAATTATTCAAATTAAGAACATTAAAATACCTAAAGAACTCGATCTTATTTAGAACAAAAAAATCTATTTCATTCTCAAAGTGTTATTAATGTTCGATTAGAGACAAGTAATTGTACGATAAAATACCATGGACACGTATCCGATGACAATGATGAACAACATGCTTCAGCAGCTGTCTTGGCAGTAGCTGAATAACAACACTTTTCACATCTTTAAAAAGAAACAATTGAAAGTTTGAAATTTTTTTAATTCTATTTCTCCTCAGGATATGATGCATATGATGAAAATGATGATGGATAATATGGACATGATAAGGATAGACAAATCTAAAAATAACACGATTGAATAAAGAGAATAGATAAATTTTGGTATTTTGAATATACCTTTAAAATTGATAAGAATAAAATTGGTTGAAACATGTGCTTTGTTACATTTGGATCAAAAGGATCAAAATTTAAAATAATATTTTAGAGATGAACAAATCGAAAAAACCTTTGCAGAGGAACAGTACAGTGATAAGCATCAAAAGGCCACTCTAAGAAGGAGCTCTGCAAAACTGTGCAAAAAAATTGCGTATTTAAAAAATTCAATTTCATGGATATTGATAGAAAATAACTACGCAATTTATTTTGCAGAATTGCAGTGCATTGAAAAAAATTTAACTTATTTTTTTTAAAAAGTATAAAAATCAATAGGATTTTTTTTATTTGTTTAAGAAGAAAATCAATTTTTGTTTGACTTTGTTTTGTTTGTTTGAATTATTTCAGTTTGTTTTTATGCTGCTGCTGCTGTTGTTGCTGCTTCTGTTACTAAACGAAAAATACTTATTGGAATGATTACAAGCAATATTTCTCATATTACACTGATGTCTTATGAAGTTTTATTGGCTGCTTGACGCCTTATTAAATGAATCAGCATCCGTAAAACTTTTGTTCAATTTAATTTAAATTATTAATTGACTAAGAAAATTATTAGTTTCTTTTCTTTTTTTGATTTTATTGACAATAAAAATGAAAAAGTCTAAAATTTTTATTTTCCAAAGATAAATATTGTGCTAACATTGGTTTTGTCCTCCAACACCTTGTCCTTGATTAATGTTACCAGGATCACAAGCAGTCGTTGTTGTAGTTGTGGATGTTGTTGTTGTCGTTGTTGTGGTTGTCGTTGTTGTGGTTGTCGTTGTTGTTGTTGTTGTGGTTGTTGTTGAAGTGGTGGTTTGAGTGGTCACTTCAATTTCTAAATCAAAAATAAATCGTATAAGAAAAAAAAGTCTAATAAAAAAAAATCTTTTACTCTGAGTGGTTAGAACAACTGCTAGTGTTACGGCAACTATTATTAATATTAATACAAAAATTCCTATGCATAACCACGGCCACGGGGACCAACATCCACAACAATCTCGACATCCAGCACATCTTCGTCTTCTTTTTCTTTTTTTTTCCTCCTTTTCCTTTTCTTCCGTCAAATCAATACTCAACGATTTGGCTTCGTAACGAGTTGTCATCGGAGCACGGACGCTTATAAATTTAAATGATGTTTTTTCTTTAATCACAGTCAAATTGTCTTTTGGAAGTGTAATTGGATATTCAATTTTTTCATCAATATAATTTGGAATTGAACTAGGCGTTTGATTAATCAAAGTATTTTTAAAATTATAGCTAAAGCTATTTCGACTAAATACTGGAAGTGATTTTGATTCAAAATTAGTTTCATATTCCTTGGTTGAAAAATCATATTTATAATGATTAAAATCTTTAAAATTAAGACTTTGACTTCTGTAACGAGGAATTGGTATTCGAGTTAGTGGTCTTGGACCTGGTATGTGTACTTGATTTAACTTTGAAACATTCAAATCCAAGTAATCAGTAGGTCGGTTGACAATGTAACTTTTATCAAACACCTTTTAAAATTTTAAGATATTTGAAAAAAAAGTCAAGATAAAAAATTTTTAAATTTTGTTACATGTTCGATTAAAGATGGCTGCTCTGAAATCGATTGCCTTATGGGGGTAGAAGATGGTGAAGATTTTTTTCCATAAAGCTTAAAATTAAAAAAATATTCATTAAGCTTAAAAATGCCTAAGCCTAAATTTTCGATTAGTTTGGAAAACAAACCTTTCTGAAAACATCTATTTCCATTTTAGTCTAAATTTTTATTTTTTAATAAGAATTTTACTTTGAGATGATTTATAGACGCCAAAAAATATTTCTAAGACTTTAAGTTTTTAATTAAAAAATTACTTTTTCTGCTTTTTTTAATTAGAATTCTAGATTAATAAATTTCTTGATACCTTGACTAGTTTTAAGAAATTAATCTTTCTCAGTAAACTCATTTATTGCTCAAACCAAAATCAAACTCTCAACCCCAACTCTCATCAACCAAACATCGGCCATGTCGCAAATAAAACGGTATTCACGCTCAAGTTTAAAGGCAAGAAAAGTTTAAACACCAAATACAAGGACTACTTCACGCTTGAGGACTACTTAACTAAAACCAAGCCAAACGGAGACATCTCAGCAGCTTTCTTCAATCAACAAGAGATACTAATAATCAATACCACTAACTAACTCAGAAAAAATCGAGTACTTGAGATCTTGGCCTGATGACGCCTTTGGTCATGGACTTACCGAAATCATAAAACAAAACAAGTTTTATTTGGCTCTCCATAATTTCGACATCAATTCAAACATCGGATCTGCTAAGTGAAAAAAATTCTTAAAAGAAAGTTATTACATCGAGGATGTTGTCAGAATGGTTAAGAAATCGACTGGAACCGAGACACTTACAAGTCAAACAAGTTATAAAAATAAAATAAGATTTATTTTTAAAAATAGTTAACATATTTGTATTTTATATGCTTAATTGCTTTTTTAGGCTTTTGTCGCTTTCTGCTTTGACAGCTTAAAATATCTATCACAAAAATAAGAACATACATCGATATAGCCACACAAATAGCAACATTTAGGAACGACTGAACAACTCTTTTTATCATCTGAATTTCTTGATCCTGAATCTCACAATCAATTCCTTTGTAATATTTATAACATGAACACGCCCCACTTTGACTTGTCTCATTTACTTGACATACACAGTTTGATGAACATGTCTTGTTTACACACGGATCATTTAATTTCAATTCAGAATTGTGAATTGTGAATTGAAATTCGTGTACATTCAAAATCGAAATTTATACTTTCATTTTCAACTTTAAACTTTTTATCTACACATTTACCTCCGTTTAAACATTGCATTAAATAACAAGGTTTCACACTTGACTCACACGTTGCTCCTGACTCCACGAGCCTTTATTCGAAAAATTACCTAGACAATCATTAATATCAATGTTTAGTCCAATTAAAATCAACGTTTTATTAACGTCATTTAAATAAAAAACAGTATCTAGACTAAATACTATATAATCATTAATCTGAACAAGTTCAGTTTTTTCGGTGGCTGTTAGACACCTGTATATTCGTATGAATGATAAAGACTAATTTTATTCTTTCAAGTCAAAATTGATTGATAATTGTTATCTCCAAAATCGACTAAAACGTTTTTATTTAGTTGCAAAGAGTTAATGTCGATATCACATTTAGTGCTCTGTTTGGGAATAATTAATTTTGGATTACAGTCAATTGATAAACTACTCATAGATTTTGGCTTCACTATTGTTATCAAGTGATTGTTTAACGATGACTGTGAGGTTTCTTTAGAATTTATGGTTATTGATTTATTTATGCCAGTAAATGGACCATTCGTTATATTGTGATGATAATCCAAAGTGGTAAAATTAGATTTTGATGTAAATTTTACACTGGTTTGAATAATTAATATTATTTTATAAATATTTATAAACCAAAATCATCCGCAAATTTCATTGCTATTGCCTGAACAAGGCATTTTACAGTTTGATTCTGTAGAAATCGAATATAGTCCATATGAAGTGCCGCAAAAGCATTCATCTCTTAATAATCATCCATTGATAAAATAAAATTCATTGATAAAATTTCCATTTTGAAAACAATTATTCAAACACATTTGGATATTCATTTTTGGACTATTTAGTTGATTATAAGGCAAGTGTCTGTTTGATTCTTTATCACCAAAACATCCTAGATATTCAGTTACTAGCTCAAAATTAATACAATTTTTAACTTGATTAAGTAAAAAAAATAGATAAACAAAAAACGAGAACATTAAGTCGAAAAAAATTGTGATATTTATCGAATATTAATCCAAGCCCAACTCTTTTAAATCGGTAAAAACATATTAAATTAAGAGTTATTAACTCTTAATTTAATTTAGTTTTAGGGAATTTAATATTTTATGTGTTTTAATGATTTAATTTTTTTAAATTAACTTTGAACAAAAAATCACTAAAAGTAAATAACTTGATTGATAGTCAGTCTTGTAAAGTATTTTACAATTTTTATTTTTAACAAAGTCTGAAGAGAAGATAAAATTATCAGTTGAAATTTTAGTGCTGTAGTTTCGTTACTCGCATATTAAAAGCTCTCCTTACAGTATCTTATAAAATAAAATTTGTCAGTTTTTGTTACAGGCCTAAAATTGAAAATCAATGATTAGATTAGTAAAGTATTTAATCAAAAACATTCTATCAAATCACTTACTTATGAAAATTACATGCTACAAATTAACGTGATACCAAAAACACTTTTCTATGAATTTTACCTTGTGATGAATTACCTTGCTACGAAACGTTACAGAACCCATTACAAGGCTGAAATAAGCTATTTTTGTTTTAAAAATGTTTAAAGTGTTCATTATTGTTCATTAGTGTTCTCCAGCTATTTAGAAAACACATTTTTAAGAAGCGCTTTATTTATTGATTCAAACTAGTCGAGTTGCTTTAGATTCTTTCAATACTATAAAAAAATTGAAAATGAAAATTTTTCAGGTCTAGAGAAATAAAGAGAGACAAATAGGAATATATTGAGTTAATCTTTTTTTGATTATTTAAAGTAAAATAATAAAGAAAACTTTGAAAAGTTAAAACCAAAAAATCTAAAATCAATTTAATATCGAATTGGATTGACATTTGGTGCTGCTGTTGTTGAGGTGTTTAAAAAGTTTTGAGAATAATTTGGTTGAGTACCAAACGTATTCGGAAATTGATTATTCGGATAGACTTGTCCATTTATAATAGTTGGATAATTTCCAAATTGTTTTAGTAATTTTTCTTTTTTTTAAATTGTTTTAGTTTTAAACTAAAAATAGAAATTTCTAAAAAAAAACAAAATTTACTTTTTTTATTCAAGATAAAGCAAACAGAGCAAATAAATAATCCAATTATCACAAGAAAACCCAAAATAGGTGCTCTTTTTAAAAGTTGTTTAAATATTTTATCGTTTTAGTTGAATAAATGATGCATTACTTACACGATTAAATACCAAGGAAATTCCGAAGATGATGAACAACAAGCTTCAGCAGCTGTCTTTGCATTGGCAGTGAAACAACACTTTTCGCATCTTTTGTAAAATTAAACCTCTAAAATTGGAATCAATTAAAGTTTAATTTGTTGTAATTCTACTCGGCATATGAAAAACCAAATGATGTTGATGAAGAATATGGACATTGTACAAACACAGCACTCTTAAAAAAGCACAATTAAAACAAAAAATCATTTGAATTTATCAATGTTTGAATGAATTTACCTTTAAAAGGGATAGGAATAAAATGAATTTAAAAATGTCTTGAATACGTCTACGATTCATTTTTAAATTTTACTTTTTGGATTAAAAGTGAACTCAACAGTTTTTTTCTTTTTTTAAGTATAAAAATCAATAAAAATTTTTCAAATAGGATTATTTATTAATTTTTTGTTTGGCTTTGTTTTTTTTTCTTGTTTGTTCAAGTATGGATTTTTCAACTTTTGAAAAAAAAAAATTAAAAATGTGTGTGAGCATGAGCTGATTAAATGAGACCTTCCAAAAATATGTCTTCAATCGAGACCTAAACCATCAAGGTTTTAGAGAAGGAGTAAATGTCCTCCAAAGAAACCCGATTATATACGTGACTGTTCGAATGAGGTCATAAAATACGGCTTTATTTACATGTATAAAATTCAAACTTGGTTAAATTGTCAACAGAATAAAAAGAAAACATAATATTTTTGACAGAATTTTAAATTATGGATTAATCGAAAAATGTATGCAAATATTTTCATGAACTAAGACTCGGTTTTATTATATAAAGGATGGATGGGTGTTCGGTAAAACATTAGCTTTGTAAAAAGTTAGTTTAATGTCTTTGAATTTACTCTATTAAAAATTTATTAAAAATTTCTCGTCGTTTATTAAACAATTGTCAGTTGTTGAAAACTTGACAAAAATAAACTGTATGGAATATGATCCAAAATTTTCTATTTTTTCAATAGAAAGCCATTTTGACTGTAACAATGATGGACTTGTAGATTCGGTACTATTTCTATCTTATAGATCTAAGAATAAGAACAAATCAAGACTATTTTTATTTGTATAATGACTTAAATATTTTATTAAAATGTGTAAACTGAACAATTTAGTTGTAAATTTAAAATTTTTTTTTTCTTTTAACTCTTTTTTTACTTAATCTTTATACGTATTGCCTATGGGGCTTGAACATATTTAAATAAATTAAAAATTTCTAAGAAATTGGATCAAGATTTCGTTTTGTTTTTGGATATTGCTTTACATCAATATTTCTTAACACGTGTTGTTTTTTTTTAAAAAAAATACCGAAAAAGTTACGGAAACTTCTTAAAAGTTGGATAATGTGCATTCTCGAAATGTAAGTTTTAGTAGAAGGTGACCGATCTGATATCGTTAAAATTATTTTTTTATCAAAAATTCACAAAGCCTCTTTTTATTATTTCGAACAGAGATCACGTGCTAAGGCGAAGAAAATAAAAACAAATGACTGATTTTTAAAAGAAATTAAAATCTTTTTTAAAATAGAGTTTTAAAATAGAGTTTTAAAATATTGATAATTTCTGTATCAATATCGAATGGGGTTGTTTGAAATTGTTGTTAGCACATTTGGCGTTGTTGAAAAATTTTGCGAGTAATTTTGTTGATTACCAAAAAAAGTATTCGGAAATTGATTGTTGCCTAACATTTTTGGATAAACTTGTCCATTTAAAAAAGTACAAGTATTTTTCAATTTGAGTTTATCTAAAAATAAATTTTTATAAAATAATTTTCAACAAAATGACAAACAGTAAATTTACTTTTTTTTAATAATATACAAAAGCAGCAAAAACATATGCCAATGAGCATCAGGAAACCCAAATAAGCTCTTTTTTAGAACAAAAAATTTTGATTACATTCTCTTAAAATTATAAGTAATCAAAAAGCCAAAGGGCTTACACGGAAAAATACCATGGAAATGTCGACGATGATCGCGATGACAATGAACAACATGCTTCAGAAACTGTTTTTGCAGTACCTGTAAGACAACACCTATCACAACTTTATGAAAAACGAAACAAGTTTAAATTAATAACGAAAAAAAATGGAATTTTAATTTAAATTTTAATATTACAAATGTTGATGTTTCAAAATAATATGGGCATGATATAAAAAGACCGTTCTTTTTGAAGCGGAAATTGATTAATTGAAATAAATTTTAAAAAAATGTTTTTTTTCGAATTTACCTTAATCATGGATACGAATAAAATTGATTTAAACATTATTTGACTGTTCTTTTTTTTTTGATCTATTTGAGAGTTAACTATGTTAAGAAAAACCTCAGTTGTTCAAAGATATTTTTAGAAGATGAACATTTGAGAATAGACCTATCCGAGAGTAAATGAGTTAGTTCAAGAATGATCTTAGATCGACTGTTTAATGGATTTAAAAAGTTTTCAAAATAAGAGAGGACATTCATTCTCAAATGTTCATCTTTTAAAAATATCTTTGAATAACTAAGGATAAGTGAGAGAATGTCTGAGAACAATTGAGAATAAAAAAGGTTCAAGAATTTATGAGAACTGAATTTTTTCTTCAAATAGATTTGAAAGTTAACGAATACTTTTTCAACTTTTTTTATTCAAATAAAAAATTTATTTATTTAATTCAAATCAATTTTTGTTTGTTCAAATAATCTCATTTTTTTGTTGTTGTTCCTGCTACTTATCGACATTTACCCATTAAAAAATTATGAAATGAAAACGTACTTTTAGATATCGGTTAGAGTCTTAATATTGAATTATGTACATGTTACTTTTTTGGACTTTTTGAACAACTTTTTTCAATCAAAATTCATGTATTTTAGAATCCGTTTGAAGACGGATACAGAGAATAAATATTGATTCAGTCGATAAAATTAGTCTCAGAAGCGTGAATAGTTTAACTACCGTATTAAATCAATGCAAGGTCTCAGATGTTTAAACACATTGTTTCGTCCTTAAGACCGATATATATCGTAGTGCCTCATTATAGACACCAGAGGGCCTTAAAATGTGACTGAAAAAACAAAGGATCAAAAATTTATTTAAATCAAAAATTACTTAATTTGAGACCCTAATTTTTTTCAGTCACATTTTGAGACCCCTGATGTCTATAATGAGGCATTACTTTACATTATTTCTATATTGAATTTAGGCAATGGGAGGGGCGGCAATGTTGCTGTCATTCTAACACAATTCTAAATGTGCTGTATTACGGGTAAGTGGGTCTACGGATCGCGTTCGAATCTTGTCGTATTGGGGTGGCCGCAAGGACCCTGGGAACGGGCGCACGAACTTGTTTTACAGCAGACCAGTTTAAGAATAGGCGCATCCCTAGTGACAAAATTAAGTATTCTCCTTCGGGTAAATACGCTTGGTTTGTGGTTCCAAGCTTGTGGTATGTGCACAAATTATCGTAACAGTTTTTACATCATGCTCAGTAAATGATGCTCTTAAAATTGACAATACATTTCTATATTAAAGTTTATAAGTATTGAAGAAGCTCAAACGACTCAACGACTTATAATGGAAAAACAAAATAATTTTCAGATATACAGAAATGGTATCGTGAGTTACAACTAAACAGGACATGAAGAAATATAATACGTGATGGTTTATTTTCTGTAATGTGGTCATGAGTTGTCAATAATATTTGGATAAACAAAAAATATTTGAAATAAAAATTTATTTTTGAATTATAAAACCTTTTAAAGCGGGTCGAGTTGCGTCTCTGTCTGTTACACTCATATTCGACTGATTGTTTGTTGAAAAAGTCATTTGATTCGGAACAGATTTGCTAGTTTGGTTATTAGATGAAATTTTCGATTCATTTTTACCCATTCCAAATGTGACTTGATTAGAACGTCCAGTACTACCTAATCCAGTAAAAAAAAATTACGTTTTTTTAAAATATTTGTTTGATTCAATACCCTTAAATTTAAAACACATTTCAAAGACTTAGAACTTTTGAATATTTTAACCTTGTTTAAATGATAATTGTCAAGTTATTATAAGTTAAAATTATAAAATTAAAAAAAATAAGTAATTATGGAGTTTTTAGAGCTTTTTTCTAAAATCTAAATATTTGCCTTGACTACAACTGCTACGTCAATTAGAGTGAGATGAACGAAAAGAAAACGGTTCAAAAAAATGAATTTTTCCGATTTTTTTTTAAAGGAAATATAGATAAAGAGGGGTTGTATTTCATTGAGGAAACAATTTACTCAGTAAATTTAAAGACCTTTTGTCGATTATAGGCGACTTAAACATGGATTTCCTTGACTCTTTAATTAATTACGTAATTCACAATGGCAACATGATGGATAAGATTCATGTAGTACCTTGTTCGTTTAGTGACCATCATTTTGTCTTGGTTAACTTATTGGTCCAAAAAGTAAAACAGGTCTATAAAACAACAACCTACAGAAATCTTTCAAGAAATAATTTAGATAAAATCAAATTATCTATTGATCAATTAAACGAAATTTTTGAACTTTGACGATATTGACCTGAAATGGACCCCAGAAGTTTTACTCGGTATAATCGATAAAATATCTCCAGCAAAAAATAAAAGGATGAGAGAAAATAATCATTTTTAATGGTACGATGATGAATTGAGACATGCGCGAAACAAAAGAAATGGCCTCTATAATCGTTTCATAAATGCTAGAAACGAGGATAACTACCAAGCATTTGTTGTTGCAAGAAATGAATTCAAAAAGTTCCATGATCAAAAATTAGTTGATTATTTTAAAGAACACACTCTACAAAAACAAAGGTTAAATCGATGATGTGAATGATTATAGAGCTATTTCTGTGTTAATGCCTATCGCCAAATGTTACTAGCAAAGCAGATCTTTTACCATTTTGACAATAAAAAATTATCTACTGAAAACCAACACGGGTTCACATAAAGTCGTAGCTGTGAATCAGCTCTTCATGAGATACTATCAAATATGAACAAATTACGAAGAAACAAAGACTCATTCTTGTTCATTGATTTTAAAAAATCTTTCGATACAGTCGAGTTAAGAATTCTCCTAAAGAAGCTCGAATTCTATGGATTCTCTAAAGATTCATTAAAACTTGTTGAAAACTACTTTGCTGATCGTTCGCAATACGTAATGTTTAATAAATCAAAGTTAGTTTTAATGAATGTAATACTTGGTGTACCTCAAGATAGTGTACTTGGACCACTATTCTTCTTCATCTTCATCAACGACTTAGTATGGTATATTGAATTCTTATGCATAAAATCATAAAATTCTGAACAAACATTTGTCACCTAATTGTCTAATACAAAGTTTGGTTGTTAGATCCTTTTTCGAAAGATTGATGCCTGTATCAATGAGCATTTCAACAAAATTGTGCAAAAATGCACTCGAAAAATTGGACCTCAACTATTTTTTAAATAAATTTTTTCTTATCTAAAAGTAAACTAAAAAATTTTAATTTTATTTAAATTCTCTTTTATTTATTCAATAAACGCATTCCGTATAAAGACATGCAGTCTTTTGATCGAATTGAAATATAAATATGTCTATGTTGTTTTTGGCCTTCGGCTAGTCCTATGAGCAAAATTTAAGCTAAAAAAGATTTGGTGCATTCAACCAAAACACCTTTGATTTTTTGGTAAAAACAAGTGGAAGCATGATTTTTAGGGTTAATCAGTGTCGATTTTAAGGATTTTTAGGGGCAAGCCGAAAATCAGCTTATTTTTTTTCTAGGACTCATGCTTTGAGGTTTTTAGGGATATCGAGTTAACGAGGTCATGAGAATTTCCAAAGCCTGACTTTTATTTTCGTGTTCTCCATCCTCTGAAAATATCAAATTTACAACATAGAAAGTGCTGACCCTTGAGAGGGTTCATTCCAGAAATCATTATTTTTTTATGTAAAATCACCTAATATTAGATTCTCTGTGAGAAAAGCAAAGGTGTTTTAGGGTGTAAATCATGTTTCCGACCAAATATATACTTTAACCGAATATCTGGAATCATTGGATAAGAATAAACAAGATTGAAGCATTTCTATTTAACTATTAAAATTTAATTTTATTTTTAATTTTTGTATCAAACTTGAAAGTTAACGAAAAAAAATTTCACCTTTTTATTTTTTATTTTTTTGGTGATATCTCTTGATTGAAACAAGATTGCCAAAAAATGATTAGCTGCGTTAGAAAGGTGCCAAAAAACTGGAAGTGTTTACTCAATTGATTTTTTAAATTGATATAATCATCGATTGCTCAAAGATACGATTTTTAATTGCTACAAATCAAACGTTACATACAAAAGAAATAAAAAATGTTGATCACCATTTTTACGAAAATTTACATTTTTTTGGCAACGATTAAGCTTCCTGATAGTGAATTAATCCATAAAACTGTATCTATGGTTACATTTGTTTGTTATTGGTCTAAAGTAAATAATTATTTCCTTTAAACATTTAGTTACTTAAGTTTCGATGACAACCACAAGTTTTAATTACATTTTTAGGGTGTGTTCCTTGTTGCAAAATAACCCAAGGTTTCATAACTTCTATGTTTAAATATTTTTATTTTTTTTCATTTGAAACAAATGAATTTCTTTTTTTAAAAATTCTTAAAACAAAGAAAATAAATTGAAAAATGAGTGCGACAGTTGTACCATTACAAGATGAACCGATGGTAAAAGATAAAAAAAACAATCAAGATCAAATAAAAGAAATAAAAGAGTCTTTATTGTCGTACATTCGAGCGAACAGACCTCCATTGATTTATGATGGAAACTTAAATTTATCATTGATCACAGATATTGATTTTAGTCGAAATGGAATAACCCATTTACCTGAATATATTTTCAGAGACCTTCATTCGTTAGTAATCATTACTTTTAGCCACAATTATATTCAAGAATTAAGTCCAAATACTTTTAAAGGTCTAAAAAAACTATTAAAAGTTAATTTTTCTTTTAACAAAATCAAATCACTTGATTTGAATATGTTTAATGATCTAAGCACTTGTGAACTTGTAATAAATTTTAGAAGCAATCAACTCAAGTTTTTACCAACTGGCCTCTTAAATACTGAATCGAAAACAATAAACAATCGTTTTAAATTGGTTGATTTTAGAGATTGTTTCGAAATTGACTGCAGTGTTGATAAGCTATTTGAACTGTACAAAGAAAATGAATCAACTTTAAAAGACAATGTTTTAGATTTATTGGCATGCGTATTTTTAAGATTTAGAAACGCAACTAGCGATAATATTGAATATTTTAATCAAAATTTGGATCTTTTGAAAAAAAAAGAACTAGACCTTTTGGAATTTTTTGTGTGTTATATCGATGATTTAAAGAATGAACAATTAATTAAATTAATCGAAAAAATTGATTTGTTTTTGCTACAAAATCAAAGTAGAAACATTCTGAAATTTAAATTACCTGAAACTATTTTCAACGTGTGTCGTCTAAATGTATCAAGATTATTTGATTTATACTTTGAGACATTTGATTCAGATGTTTTTTATCGCTCAAATGATAAAGTAAGAGTTAATTTTTTGAAAGCAAACTTTGCTGAGTCTTTTGAATATTTAATCAAAAATGACAAACAACAAGCTGCTCTAAAGTTGTTGGAATGCTTGCAATCGGTTTTCTCTAATAAAACTTTGTCAATCGAAAATGAACATGTTTTAATGTTAAAGAGATTTAAAAACAAAATGTTTGATGAGTTTATGTATGAATTTCTTTTAAAGAAATGGGATAAAGTGATAAAATTTATTTTAGATGACACCAAAGAAAATGGTCTTGATTTTTTAAGCATAAACATGCTTGAGATTAACTATTCGGGCAAATCAATAGAAGCTCAAAGCAAGAAAAAAGATTTTGATGAAAAGTTGGAATACCGGAATGTTTTGACATTTTTTAGCGAATTAGGTGATCCTGAATGGTTAAAAAAGGAAGAAATTCGACAACTCTTGGACAAAAAATACAATGATTTTCCACGAAATGTTTATTTTTTAAACCTATTGATTTATTTAGTTTTTTTAGTTTTTTATTCGACTCATGTCGAGTTGTATCTTTCTTCTGTTAGTCTTAGTAATACGTCCAAGATAGTTTCAATTGTACTCACGTCTTATTTTTTGATTTCGGGAATACTTCAACTCATAATAAGTTTTGAAACCAAAAAAATTTTTTCCTTTATATTTTATTCAATATTCTTGAAAAATAGTCTCGAATTATTCAACTTCATGCTTTGCCTCGTCACTTTATTCCAAAAAGTTTCCGAGTCGAAATCAGCTTTATTTTCAACAACAATCGTACTATCCTATTACATTTTACTTTTACGTTTGGACAAATTTTCAGATTTTGGAGCTTATATAGGCGTTTTCAGAAATGTAGTTAAACGATCATTCAAACTATTTATTATAATAGCAATATTTTTAATCGGATTTCTTCTTTCGTTTCGAAATAGATCTGGTTTACATACATTTGAACAAATGAACAATGACGATTACATGAACGCATTCAACAACACATTAGAATTCACTCTATTCAGACTAATAACAATGACAACTGGTTCACTTGACACAGAAAACATGGGTCTAAACGTATTCAGAAAAGAATCTCAAATTAACTACTTGATATATCTTATTTATATTGTTTTTATGCCAATTTTATTTGTGAATATTTTAATCGGTATTTCGATCGGAGAAGTTCAAAAATTACTCGAAAACAGTCAAGTTGAAGTTATTAGAAATAAAGTTTCTTATGTAATGATATTTGAAAATTTGAGACGTTTTATTCAAAAAAATGAAACTACAACATGTAAAAAAGTTCTCTTGACCCTGGTTAGATTATTTTTCTCTCTTGAACGTCCCTTTAGATGCATGAGCAATGTACTTACTATGATAGAAATAAGTAAAACATATAAAAAAATGAGAGAAAAAGAACAAAAGCGTCTAGATAAAGTCAAAAACGTAAACGACAAATTAAATAAAATATTAAATGAAATAAGTGAATCAGAAAAACGATCAGACAACAAAATAAAAATTTTAGAAGAAAAAATGGATGAGCTTAATAAAATTATTGTTTCATTGAAAAAAAAAGATTAATTTTTGTATTTTCTTTAATTTTTAAAATTAAATTTTTTTAATTAAAAAAAAAAGACAATTGTATTTGGTTTTTATCTCAACATAAAATCCATGCTTAATTTAACATAAAAACTTGAAAAATTTTTGTTTCGAATATCAAGACTTTAATTTTCATCATATGCTTATGCAAAATTTCTTCTGTTTCATAATTCTAAACTTCACTTTTTCATATACAGAAAATATTGACAAGAATCTTGCATCGTTTCTAGATAGACTATCATACCGAATAGAAGCCCGGCTTTCAATTTGTAAGACTGACTCATAGAACCTAGCGAAAACATCTGAAATTGATAACTGTCTAAGAATGTTAATGTCTTCAGGGGCTTGACTATTGAAATATTAAAAAGGTGAGGAACAATTTGGAACCAGATAATTTTTTCGAACAAAAACCCAATGATTTATGTCATTTCTTTACTGTTACCGTATTTCATAATTAACATCTTTAAAGCCACCGCTTTTGCCGTTCGGTAACCCACTAATAACTTTGGAATGTATACTCGAATACACAATGTTTATTTGATCAGTGAAGTGCTTAACTTTTTCGATGCTGAGACGGTTGTTCTCGCTTGCGATTTCGTTTCTAGCAGAGAAAAGCTCTTCATATTCGTTCTTGAGCTTATCTGTAGTATACCTAGTATTGAGCTTAGTTAGCTTTAGTTTTTTTAGTTAAATTTTAGTTAGACTCGTGCTTATGAAATTACAGTTGTTAGAAACTTTTTAGAAAATACAAACAGTTGTTTTAGGAATAGGATAAGTTGTTTGCTTTTATTCAAAAGCAAGCAAGCGTCTTTATAGAAACAATGAATTTTTATTTTATTCTTTCAAGTCTTAAATAAAACATTTTGAAACAAACTCTCTTTAATAGTAACAATATTACACTTATCGATTTTAGCGTTTATGGTTTTGTTTTTTTGACCATTTCAAATATTTAATCTCGCTTCAATTTTGAATGTTTTTTACATCCAATGACGTCGTTAAGGTTTTATCTAACACCTTCAAACTCTTTAGTCATCCTGAATTTTTGAGTGTCACGATTAAACCCTACATATCAATGGACCAAAGGCTGTTTCATTCAATCCCAAAATCGACCAAGAACAATGTTTTGGAAAATCCACGACAAACAAATTACAATCACTCAAACAACTCTGCATCAACTAACCAAAAAAGAAGCACAGAGACTTCACCTACTAAAATTGAGATAGGTTCTAACGTTGCTTCGAATTCTATCCATAAACCAATGAACCTTGAACACAGTCGAAACAAACAAAGCGAAATCTCTTACTTTGTCACATTTGGGTCCAATTACTCGATTCATAAACTCGACTATCAAAAAACGCGCACAAGAAATGTCTTGCGCTTTCATCATTTTTATTAGCTAAAATAATAAAATAATAAATGACAATGATCAGAGGTCAGTCAATAAATGGAGTTTGAAATTACAGTTTTCAAATGATTTTGAAATCCTTATTATTCCTATTTTTATTAATCTAAATCACTGGTCGATCGTCATTTTCGACTGCATCAATGCAACAGTGAATAACTTCGACTCAATTTATCAATTCGGCCCAAATCTTGCCTACAAGTTACTAAATAGTCTTAAAAAAGCTCTTCCAGGACATGTTCTTCATAAATGCTAGAAACGAGGATAACTACCAAGCATTTGTTGTTGCAAGAAATGAATTCAAAAAGTTCTATGATCAAAAATTAGTTGATTATTTTAAAGAAAAGTCTGCCAACGATTTTTAATGTTGTAAAAAATTTCAAATGTTCGACAAAAATCTGGTCAACAACCAATTGTCAAGCCTAAGATACGGTGATCTAGTCTCAAAAAATGACCCCGAAACGAGCAATATGTTTAATGATTATTTTACTTCCGTATCCTCATCTTCTAATAAAGATCATGAACAGTGCTAACATTTTAACGAAAGACATTTTAATAAAATTTACACCGAAAAAAAATTCAAAAAAACAGAAACATTCGAATTCAAAACCACAACCTTGCAAGAAACTCAAGAATTGATTAACGAAATTGAGACAACAATTGGTCCTGGAAGTTCTGGTATTCCAAAAAAAATTTCCAAGCCATCTTCTTTTAAATTAATTTTGTCAATTACATCGCTATTTAATGATTGTATTAACAAAAATTATATTCCGAAAGAATGGAAAACTGGAAAAAGAAAGAGATTCATTCAGCTAATTTTATTCAGATTTGATCAATAACTTGACCTCAAATATCTTACAAATTAGTGAAATAATACCTTTTTCGAAAGATAGTGCTAACATTCGAAAAATAGGACCTCAACTATTTTTTAAATAAATTTTTTCTTATCTAAAAGTAAACTAAAAAATTTTAATTTATTTAAATTCTCTTTTATTTATTCAATAAACGCATTCGATCGCTCTTTATGAGTCTTAGACATGCAGTCTTTTGATCGAATTGAAATATAAATATGTCTATGGGACAAACGACAATAAATTATTTAAGGTACATTTTGGAAATTTTTTTCCATGTAAGAACGATATAACGGTAATTCAAGTGGTGAACCTCGCAAATGATCGGATATTCTGGAAATCGAAAATCCCCGAATAACACGATTTTTTTTTTTTTTTTAATGGACATTTGATTGAAGAAGAAGGTGACAGGATAAGCATCTACATTCTGTCCGTACGCTGAACTAATTCCGTAATCACATTTTTTTGAATATTAAGCTTCTTGATAGTAAAGTTTGAAAACTTATTTTGCAAATCAATAATCCATAAATCTGTATCTATGGTTACATTTGTTTGTTATTGGTCTAAAGTAAATAATTATTTCCTTTAAACATTTAGTTACTTAAGTTTCGATGACAACCACAAGTTTTAATTACATTTTTTAGGGTGTGTTCCTTGTTGCAAAATAACCCAAGGTTTCATAACTTCTATGTTTGAAACAAATGAATTTCTTTTTTTAAAAATTCTTAAAACAAAGAAAATAAGTTGAAAAATGAATGCGACAGTTGTACCAATATCAGATCAACCGATGGTAAAAAATAAAAAAAGCAATAAAGGACAAATGAAAGAAATTAAAAAATCTTTATTGTTATATATTCGAACGAACAAGGTTCCATTGATTTATGATGGCGAATTTAATTTATCATTGATTACAGAAATTGATTTTTGGGGACATTGTATAAGTCATTTACCACAGGATATTTTTAGAGACCTTCATTCGTTAGAAAGAATTAACTTAAGTTTTAATGGAATATCGCATTTACCAGAAGATATTTTCAAAAACCTTCATTCGTTAGAAATCATTAATTTTAGCGACAATTATATTCAAGAATTACGTCCAAATACCTTCAAAGGTCTAAGGAAACTTTTAAAAGTTAATTTTTCATGTAATAAAATCAAATCACTTGATTTGAATTTGTTTAATGACCAAAGTCGTGAACTTGTTTTAGATTTTCAAAAGAATCCACTCAAAGATTTACCATCTAACTTGATAGATAATGAATCGAAAACATTAATTAATCGTTTTAAATTTGTTGATTTTCGGAATTGCTTCAAAATGTATTTCATCTTGGACGAGTTATTTGAAATATACAAAGATAATGAATCAACTTTGAATGACAATGTTTTAAAATTTTTTGTGTGTAACTTTTTAAGAACTGAAATGTCAGATAGCGATACTATTGAATATTTAAATCAAAATGTGGATCTTTTGAAAAAAAAAGAGATAGATCTTTTGGAATTGTTTGTGTGTTTTATCGATGATTTAAATAAAGGACAATTAATTAAATTAATCGAAAATATCGATTCGTTTTTATCACAAAACCAAAATAGAAAGATTCTGAAATTTAAATTGTCGAAAAGTATTTTGAATTTATGTCGTCTAAATGAACCTAGACTTTTTGATTTATTTTTTGAGACATTTGATCCAAATTATCTACAACGTATCGCAAACGATAAAGTAAGAGTTAATTTTTTGAAAGCAGACTTTGTGGGCTCTTTTGAATATTTAATCAAAAATGACAAACAACAAGTTGCTTTAAAGTTGTTGGAATGCTTGCAATCGGTAACTTCTAATAAAACCTTTTCGATGGAAATAGAACATTTTATGGGATTAAAAAAATTTAAAGATAGAATGTTTGATGATTTTATGTATGAATTTCTTTTTAAAAAATGGGAAAAAGTAATACAATTTATTTTAGATGAAACCAAAAAAAATGGTCTTGATTTTTTAAAGATATACATGCTTGAGATTAACTATACGAGAAAATTAATAGAAGCTAAATACAATAAGATTAGTTCAGATGAAAAACTCGAACACCGGAATGTTTTGACATTTTTTAGCGAATTAGGTGATCCTGAATGGTTAAAAAAGGAAGAAATTCAAAATCTATTAGAAGAAAAATACAATGATTTTCCAAGAACTGTGTATTTCTTCAACCTCCTGGTTTATTTAATTTTTTTAGTTTCTTATTCGACTCAAATCGAGGTGTATCATTCGTCTACTTTCCTAAGTTATGTGTCGAGAATAATTTCGATTGTTCTCTCGATTTATTTTTTGTTTATGGAAATATTTAAATCAATTATAAGTATGTTAACTAAAAAAATTTATTTATCTATTTCTTTTTCAAAAATCAGAAAAAATATTCTCGAATTTATCAACTTCTTTTTTTGCTTCGGTAATTTAATCCAGAATGTTTCCGAGTCGAAATCAGCTATATTTTCAGCAACAATCATACTATCCTATTACATATTACTTTTACGTTTGGACAAATTTTCGGATTTTGGAGCTTATATAGGTGTTTTCAGAAATGTTGTTAAACGATCATTCAAACTATTTATTATAATAGCAATATTTTTAATCGGATTTCTTCTTTCGTTTCGAAATAGATCTGGTTTACATTCATTTGAACAAATGAAAAATGACGATTACATGACTGCATTCAACAACACATTAGAATTCACTCTATTCAGAATAATAACAATGACTACTGGTTCACTTGACACAGAAAACATGGGTCTAAACGTATTCAGAAAAGAATCTCAAATTAACTACTTAATCTATCTTGTTTATATTGTGTTTATGCCAATTTTATTTGTGAATATTTTGATCGGTATTTCGATCGGAGAAGTTCAAAAATTACTCGACAACAGTCAAGTTGAAGTTATTAGAAATAAAGTATCTTATATAATGAAATTCATTCATTAATTGAATTAAGTAGAACACTTAATGAAATGAAAAAAATAGGACAAAAGCGTAGAGATAAAGTCAAAAACGTCAATGACAAATTTAATAAAATATTAAATGCAATAAGTGAATCAGACAATAAAATTAAAATTTTACAAGAAAAAATGGATGAGCTTAACAAAATCATTAATTCAATGAAAAAAAATGATTAACTTTTATTTTATATAATTTTTAAATTTGAATTTTTTTAGCAAAAAAAGACGTTACTATTTGGTTTTTAACTCATTATAAAAACGTGAACAAGTTTTGTTTCGATTGGCACAACTTTACTTTTCATCATATGCTTCTTTTTTATGCTAGCAGCAAATATTGAAAAAAAACTATCATCGTTTTTAGTTAGACCATCATACTGGATAGAAGCCTCGAAACGAGAATTTCTTTTACAGCACATCCCTATATCAAACAGATATAGCTCTTGTTTACTGAAGCTAATTATTCTAACATTTAATCTCGCTTAAATTTTTAATGTTGAACCGTTTTTTTCTTTGCCTCACAATATTTTTTTCGATCGATATCTTGAAATCCCGGCTGTTGCTAAAACACGGACCACCTATTTTTTGGAAAAAATGGACCTATACTTTTTTTTTGAAAGGAAGGTCCAACCTAAGATTTTCATATAGCATTGGATAGTTAATTACTTGTACTTTTATATGGACCCGTTTCTGAAAGTCAATAAGTTACGGTTCGTGAGAAATTTCCAAAAAACTTCCACGGACCACAGACTTTTTTCACGGACCTATGGAACTTTTAAAATTATCATTTGATTGAATCTTTTGAATGACAAGTCCCACTACCTCGGAACCAACCCCAAAATATTGCCCTCGATCTAAGCTAAAATTTGGCATATATAAAAGCTATATTTAACGTCAAATAAAAAAGTTGATTTTTGTGATTTTGTCCGTTCAGCTTATATGAGTACATGCATTAAAATCGATTTTTACAGACAACCATTCATCCTACCTGGCTGATTTTTTATTCAAATGAAAGCTAAGATGATTTTCTATCAAATTCAGATGGGTTGGTCTAAAGTTTATTTTTAGTCTGTGGTCCGTGGAAGTTTTTTGGGAATTTCTCACGAATCATAGACCAACGGGTCCAAATAAAAGTACAAGTAATTAACTATCCAATGCTATAAGAAAATATTAGGTTGGACCTTCCTTTCAAAAAAAAAGTATAGTTCCATTTTTTCAAAAAATAGGTGGTCCGTGTTTTAGCAACAGCCGAAATCCCGACCCTCTGTATTTAATGTACAGAAAAACCAAATTATTAAGCAACTCTTGTATGTATTTGTCGATTAGAACTTTAAAGACCCCATTTTCTTTTTCTTAGAACGTTTTAGGCAATTTTAAGTTTCATATCAATTCAAAAAGATCAATTTGATCATTTCAAATTAAAACTAATAGAAATCAAAGTAAAAAAGAAATGGCTTTGCAGAGATACATTTTCGGATGTGACAAAGCATGTTACATTTAAATTTAACTTCTGCAAAAAGTCTGCAAAAATGGCGCAGTTAAAAATATATCATTTTAACACTAGAAGCACCGGCCATTTTTAGAATTACTATCATTTTAGGATTTGTTTTTTTTTAAATGATTTATCGAAAATTATCAAAATTTGATTTTTTTCAATAATGATTTTATAAAAAATATCAAAATGAGATTTAATTTTTTTGAGATTTATTAAAATGAGATTTTTCGAAAAAAAGTTTTGTTGTCTGAGAAAAAAAAAATCTAAACTAGATGCATAATATTGTTAAAGTTGACTTAATATGTGCATGACCGCAAATATTGCTTAAGGTCAATGTCGCCATTATTCAAATACTCGAGCAAATTTTTATATCTAATGTCCTTTTCTATATCTATGGTTTTACGCTTAGGTGCCGAATTTCCTAGGATTCTTGTTTCGAAATCAGCACTTACTTTATTATCAATTTTTTGAAAGACACGTATTAGTTAATTAGTATCTGGATGAGGTTTGGTGATCCATTTATTTAATCGATCTAGGGCCAAAAGTGTTTGCGTGGTTCCTGATTTGCATGTCAAACGCACCTTCAAACCATGTGTCTACAAAATATGAAACAAAATTTTCTATCAGCTTAGGAATGTCGGATTCTGCTGACGTTTGCAAATTTGTCTCGATGTCATCAGCCGCGTCCTCGTCCTCGTTCACGTTCACTAACTCGACTACTACCACTACCTCTACCACTACAACGTCCATTACCACGTCCTCTCCAAATAATCAATAAATTATTATTTGATGGTACTGTTTCGGTTGTCTTTAATTTCTCGAAAAGTTTACTTTTATTGTCTAAAATAATCTCAAAAGCCTCGTCTATTTTGTCGAATGGAACCATTGACAATGCAATAAACGACTTAATAAAATATTGAATGTCATCGTCTAAATTGTATGATACCTTAAGACCAATTGTATCGACATTTCGCCTAATTGATTGAGCATAATGATACTGGCATCCAATTGCTTTAATACAAAAAGCCAGCTATGTAGTCCAAAAGTTTGATAAAAAATTTTCGGCATTGACTTGAATGTGCTATCTATATCAATTTGTTTTGTTTTTTTTAAATCTCAAGCCCAATAGGAGATGATTCTATCTTGGCCTTTTGAATCAAATCTTTGGTTGATACTTTTCTTGCGCTCTATACGCACGTTGTAAAATTTTATTCTGTCTTAAATGCATAAATGCTGCTACTTGCTCATGATCAAGTCCTTCACTCACGATATTGTTTAGCTCATCAGCATAAAGTTTTGGAATCGGCGTAACCTCTGCAACGGCTCGTTTAATTATTGATTCTTCAGCGATTACACATTACTTATCATGTCATGGGAATGTTGAGCTTCATTTAGGCAGCCAAGATCATACGAAGTTGTGACTGATGCCGGACAGTTGTTGTACTGAAATCGCCAATAAATGGTGTTACCTTTGTTGAGTTTTTTAAACACATAAACCACATTTTCTATTTTTATAGCATCACGACCTCGCTTTGTTTTAGTTTTTTCGAATTTAATTGTAAAAACAAAATTTTCGTCCAAATCATCGTCATCGTCGAGTTCGTCTAAATTGTTTACCACAACACCTTCATCAGTACTATAGCTGGTTAACATTATTCTAATTTTTTAGGAAATACTACCATAAAAAAAAAACACGCTAATTATAGGTGTCATTTTTTCAAAAAAAACTCACAGTTTACCTAAATATCTGCGTATTCTTTTTTTTATATTCTTAACTTTTTTTAGCTAACTAATTTAATTTCCGGTCATTTTATCAGTTAAAAAGCTCTAATCTGAAAAAACGAGTTATAAAAGAATCGTGTCGATGTGATGTTCTAAGATAATTCGATCTCGCCCAGTTCAATAAATAATAGGAACTACATGATATCTTAGTGATAAGAACTGGCGAGTCGAGAGACTCAATTCCCTTCTAATCACTAAAAAATCAGAAGAAAATATTTAACCATTAAATCATGTAGCAATCTCTTCGATATACTGATTACAAAATCGATGTTTGTTCGAGAGTGATTTGGGTGAAAATTAGTTTGCACTTAGATCATAGACCAAAAGGTTACATTGTTTTTTATTTTTAAGATATTTTGGGTATGGTTATGTCTGAAGTCTGAACTCACACAAAAAAAATATATCGATACTGTTCACAGATAAATCACAAACATGACCAACAAAGACAAAAAGCATGTTCACGCAAGGATCTTACTTTAAGGCATTGGGCCAGTATACAAAAAGCTATCGATAAATACAGAGGAGCATATCATTAGAAAAAGAGAAAAAATTCTACTAGAAGTTTTTATCTTAGAAATGGACAATCATCTAAACTTTATAACTAAAAATAGAGATGTAATCAAAATTAATCATAATATTCATGTTAAAAATAAAGTGCTCTTACTCTAGCTTTTTAAATATGGTTGAGTTCCAAATTCTAAAACACTAATGACATGTAACAGAGTTCAATTAAAACTGGTGTCAAATTGACACGTCTAAATATTTCGTTTCTCGAGAAAAAAATGCGAGAAAAAATCATCTTTTGAATTAAAGTTGTGACCATTGGGCTTCAAATTGTAAGAATAAAAAAAACAACCCAGGACCTATGGCTCATAAAAAATTCAATTACATTTTACAAAGAGCTTCAATTTGACAGCACGGTTGTTTATGTTTTAAAATAAAAAAAAGTGATCCCTTATATTTTTTATTGGAAGAAATTCAAGACGAACATAATCCGGACAATGGACCAACAATAGGTCCAAGAATAGATTCTTTTATTTAGCGTTCGGGAACATAGGGAATAAACTCAAGGTGCTTCTCATACTTACGCAGATGATCTTTGACCAAGAAAAGTCCAAAGAGTCGAGTGTCAACCTTCAAGAAGATATAGCTGTGATATTTGGACAATAAGGCCGGATTAAAAGTTACTGAGTTCGAAAGAAGGTTCTTGTGCTTCGCGGTTAAGTCATCCCTTGAACTAATTAATGACCATATTTTTGTAAAAACTAATATGCACCCTGATAGTTCTCTGAGTCTATAGATTCAAATTTTAAATAAACAGTAATCCATGTATCAACCTGTATCTATAGTTACATTTGATTGTTATTTTTCTAGAGTATTTAATTATTACCATTAAAATTTTGATTTAGCTTTTCGATTAAAAGTAGGATAACATTTATGTTTCAAAGTTTTGATTATATAATACAATAGTTTTAAATTCATCATTTGAGTTATTGTTTTTACAGTTTCCCTGGTTTCTTGATGGCACATTTCGATCTTAAAAGTTTAAACAATTATAAATATTTCAACCTTTTTTATATTAATTCTTAAAATTAAAACAAGAGAATTTAATAAATCATAAAATGAGTGTGCGAGATCTACCAACATCAAATCCACCGATGTTAAAAAATAAACAAAACAAAAAAGAGCAAATAAAATTAATTAAAGAATCTTTATCGTGGTATATTCGAACGAACAAACCACCATTGATTTATGATGGAAACTTTAATTTATCATTTATTACAGAAATCGATTTTTATTGCCAAGGTATATCACATTTACCAGAAGATATTTTCAGAGATCTTCATTCGTTAGTAAGCGTTAATTTTGGCCACAATTATATTCAAGAATTGAGTCCAAATACTTTCAAAGGTTTAAAAAATCTATTAAAAGTGGATTTTTGCTTTAATAAAATCAAATCACTAGATTTGGCTTTGTTTAAGGATCAAAGTAATCAACTTGTAATCTATTTTCGAGACAATTCATTTACGGATTTACCAACTGGTCTCATAAATAATTCATCCAAGACATTAATTAATCGTTTCAAGTTGGCTGATTTTAGGTATTCTTTCAGAATTGATTTCAATGCTGAAGATTTATTTAAAATATACAAAGATAACCAAAATGAATCAACGATGAAAGAAAGTGTTTTAAAATTTTTGGCGTGTAACTTTTTACGACAGGAAATAGCAGATAGTGATAATATTGAATATTTCAATCAAAATGTGGATCTTTTGAATAAAAAAGAGATGGATATTTTGGAATTTTTTGTGTGTTATATAGACTTTTTAGAAACGGACGAATTAATTAAATTAATCGAAAAAATCGATACGTTTTCATCACAAAATCAAAATAGAAAGATTCTTCCATTTAAATTGCCGGAAAGTATTTTGAATTTATGTCGTCTAAATGAACCTAGACTATTTGATTTATATTTTGAGACATTTAATAAAAATTATCTAGAAAGTATCGCAAATGATAAAGTAAGAGTTAATTTTTTGAAAGCAGACTTTGTAGGTGCTTTTCGTTTTTTAGTTTTCAAGAATGACAACAAACGAGTAGCTTTAAAAGTGTTGGAATGTTTGCAATCGGTAATCTCTAATAAAACCTCATCGATCGAAATAGAACATTTTTTGAGGTTACAAATATTTAAAGATGAAATGTTTGGTTCGTTTATGTATGAATTTATTTTAAAGAAATGGGATAAAGTATTAAAGTTTATTTTAGATGACACCAAAGAAAATGGTCTTGATTTTTTAAATATAAACACGCTTATGATACACTATTCGAGCAAATTAATAGAAGCTAAAAACAAGGAGCAAGATTTAGAGAAAAAACTCCAACATCGGAATGTTTTAACATTTTTTAGCGAATTAGGTGACCCTGAATTGTTAAAAAATGAAATAATTCAAGATCTTTTAGAAGAAAAATACATTGATTTTCCACGAAATGTTTATTTTTTAAACCTTTTGGTTTATTTGGTTTTTTTAGTTTTTTATTCGACACAAATCGAGTTTTATCCTTCTTCTGTTAACCTTAGTAATGCCTCCAAGATAATTTCGATTATTCTAACTTTTTATTTTTTGCTTTTGGAAATTCTTCAATTTATTGTGAGCATTATAACAAGAAGCTTTTTTCGTTTTTTATTTGATTCCAAAAATATTCTCGAATTTATCAACTGTATCCTTTGCCTCGTTACTCTTTTCTTGGATGTTTCCGAGTCGAAATCAGCTTTATTTTCAACAACAATCGTCCTATCCTATTACATATTACTTTTACGTTTGGACAAATTTTCAGATTTTGGAGTTTATGTAAGCGTATTCAGAAATGTTGTTAAACGATCATTCAAACTATTTATTATAATAGCAATATTTTTAATCGGATTTCTTCTTTCGTTTCGAAATAGATCTGGCTCACATGCATTTGAACAAATGAACGATGGCGATTACATGACCGCATTCAACAACACCTTTGAACTCACCCTATTCAGAATAATAACAATGACTACTGGTTCAATTGACACAGAAAACATGGGCTTAAACGTATTAAGAAGAGAATCTCTAATTAACTACTTAATCTATCTTGTTTATATTGTGTTTTTGCCTATTCTATTTGTGAATATTTTAATCGGTATTTCGATCGGAGAAGTTCAAAAATTACTCGAAAACAGTGAAGCAGAGGTAATTAGAAATAAAGTATCTTATATAATGAAATTCGAAAATTTAAATCGTCTTATTCATAAAAATGATAATCCAACATGCAAAAAAATTCTCTTTGCTCCAATTAGATTATTTTTCAAACTTGAAATTCCTTGTAAATGCTTGAATAAACTAGGTGATTGTTTCGTAAAAATCAATAAAACAATTAAATACCTAAGAGAAAAAGATGAAAATCGTCTAGATAAAGTCAAAAACGTAAACGACAAATTTAATAAAATATTAAATGCAATAAGTGAATTAGAAAAAAAATCCGACAACAAAATGAAGATTTTTGAAGAAAGATTTGATAAATTAGAAACAAAAATGGATGAGTTAAACCAAAAGAAATAATTAATTTTAATTGGATGATAATTACTTTTTTCTAATACGGAATAAAAACTTTTGGCCTCGAAAGCATACTCATTTTCACACTTTAATACTCATTCTACAATTTACAGGCAGATGCATAGGTTCACCATAAACGAAAAAATCAAGGTATTTGTTTGTTCGTTATGGCATACTTGATCCTCTTTACCCCCAGACTCGATTAAACTAACTTAAATTGTAAGCAGAAAGATTGAATCTCTTTAAATAACTTTCACAAAGGACCAATTCGCAAGGAGGGCCTACACAACTTCCCGGGCTAAAATGGAAGCAATGATTGCCTACATCCCAAGACCCTTGGGATCCGTGTCCAGGGGTGGACTAGAAAGATTTAGTGTGATAAAAGTAAATTTCATCTTTTCGCCTTAACCAAACCATTTTCTGTCTCAAGTCTGGAGGAAAAAATGTGAGGACAGCGATACTTTTGTGATCTAGCATTGTTACTTGGTGTGTTATACTACCAATGATTGCATTCGAGTCTTGTCGTACAGGCTTTGACCATTATAACGTCTCGAAAATAGAATCACAACAGATCAATTTAGCAAATAAATGTAGTCCTTTGTTACTGATGTTAAGTAATACTCTTGGTTTGTGTTTCCAAGCTAAGTTTAAATGGATCGTTGAGTTTAATCGTCGAAATTTTTGAAAGATTGATCAAAGCTAGGATCCAAAAACGAAAATATATTCTTATAGAGGAAGCAATTTTCCACAATTCTATAATATTTGAAACGATATTGGATACCCCTTATGAATTTTGCCAAAAATATTTGCTGGGCTGAATCACTTAACTTTTCCGATGAATTTCCTAAAAAACCTTTATATTTGACCCTTACAATTCAAAGTTTCAAAAAAGGGTATTTTTAGTTTTTATTCCATAAATTTTCAATTGATTGAGCAAATTAAGATTTTTAAATAATTGAAAAATACTTCTTATTATCGGTTCATATTTTTTTTTTAATTTTAAAACGGCGACAACCATTTTGGAACATCCGCAATTTTTTTCATTTAAGGTTAGATGCTTTAACTCTTTTCTTTTTTGAATAAACATGAATTTGTGTTTGGGGAGTGATTTTCTAAACTTCTTGACCGGAAGTTTGGGAATGGAGGACAATGCGGCATTTAAGATTGCTGACGTAACTAAATTGTTGATGTGGTTAAGGTTACCCGAAGAGAGGTCTAATTTATGAGAGTTCAATTTCATAAGGCTCGAAGCCCATCGCTAGCTTGATCACTAGTGAAGACGTTATCCAGTACCTGAAAGGAGTTGAAAAAGAAACCCACATCAAGAGCCGACGAGTAGTCACGATTAATAAGGTCCGTGTTTCATCGTTTGAACAGTTTCAAGAATTTTCCAATTTCGGTTTTCTTTATCAGAACCTAAGCTAATGAGTTTAGCGTTGAGATCACCTCCGATTATAAAATATTCATAATTCCTCTATAAAATCGAATTTTTTTTGATCTAGATGAGAGTCACCTTTTGATGGATGCTGGTAAATGCTTATGATGTGAACGTCCCACAATAACTAATCAAGTCGTAACCATACCATTTACCGGCCCCAAATCCGGTTGATACCTCGTTTAATCGAAATTAAATAAAGCAAATAACTTGTTATAGAAAATTTTATTCTTCAAAAAATGTAAAAATCTTTAAAACTAAACCCCTTGTTTTTTTTTTAAATTAATTAAATAAATATTCAAAATAAACTCTAATAGGTTTTATCTAAATAAATAAACTCTTTGAATATTTTGTTAATTTTTCTTTACACTATTTGACTCAAACATTGACTTGAGACCTTTTACATTTATAAACGAACACACCTCATCAAGATCTGATATTTTATTCTTATTTCTACTCAATGTACCATTTTTATCATTTTTATCTTCCGTTTGAAAATTAATTTTTGTTTTCATGAGACCATTTTTAGCGCTCATTTGAGACGAATTTCTCGAATACTTACCACGAACAAAAAAATTCGTACTCGCCGATGTCTCACTCTTGATCTTTTCGAATTGTTCTATTTTAGACTTGACATCGTACAACGGATTTGCACTTGTTCGTTTTGACAAACTTCTCGCCGGAAACGATGAAACCCGACGCAAAAAACAACTCTTATTTTTAATGATCGAGTTTATCTCGTTTCGTTTCTTTTCATCCAAATAGCGATTATTCGCCATTTCGTTGAGTTTAATCGTCGAAATTTTGTTCAATTCTCCCAATGACTCCAACAACTCTTGTTCCTCTTCATCTAACTGCTTTTTGACCTCGACTTTTTCATCGTCTTGCTTCTCTTCTAATTCAATAACTTGTTGATCAAGTTTATCATCAATCTCTTCTGGTTTTTCAATCTTTAACAAACTTATTAAACTCTTTGACGATTTGCTGTTCAATTGATTACTCTCTTGGGATATTTTGATCTCGGATAGAGAGGTACATTTTATTTTAGACCATGATGAAGTTGACTTACGAGGCTCTGGAATAGGCTCTTGTTTAACTTCATCGATTGCCTCAGCTTCTTGATTGACTAAAAAACAAACACTTTTTTTTGACATTGAGTCTTCTGATTGACATGATTCGAGTTTATCAAAATCAAAACTCTTAGAATTATTAAAACTAGATTTTTTATGCTTTGGGTTTTGTCTCAAGTGTTTATTTTTAAGAAAATTGTACGAGACTTGTAACGATTCATTTGAATCAGTTGAATCGGATGATTCCAAAAACTTATCTTGTTCATTTTCGTAAATTTTTGAACTTCGAGCCAAGTAAGGGTTTGACTTTCGGTTAAGTGAACTTCGTCTGATGACACAATGTTTTATTTTTTCATTCAAAGCTTCTGGGTCTAGTGGTAGATTGCGACGATTTTTAAAATTTAACTCAAATTCTTCGTCATATGAGTTGTCATTTTTCAAGTCAATACGGGTCATGTAAATTGTTTTTTTTGATTTGTCAAAATTAGGAGAATCGCACATTTTAACGAAGAAATTATTTTTTTTTTTCGATTTTTTTTTAAAGACGACTGAGTGATAAAATAAATCGATTATAAATGAGAAACTTTTACAAAAAAGAATGAGATTAAGTTATTCGTTGTGTGTGTAGTGGCTTAAGAATGGGCGCGGCGTTGTTGTTGTTGTTAAATTAAATAGATTAGTTTCTAATGATTTGTAAATACGTTCATGAGAAAAATCTCTCTCTCTATCTCTCTCTCTTAATTTGTTGAGTCGAGAGTTAAACTTTTTTGTTCAAATTTGTCGCCTGAATTTTAAAAATGTTTGTAATTTTTCCCGGTCCCGTGGTAAAAGTAAATGACTCGACATGAACGAATCGCATAATAGTTTGATAACCAGGCACATAATCTAGCGTACAAGAAAACCAAGTTAAATTATTCAAAATTTCTATGTGTCATTTTGGAACCAGGCCTCACGTTCAAAGTCTTGAAAGACTGGTACATGAGGAGACTTGAAGTACTTACAAAATTCTTATCCTTTAATAATGTGTGAAACCAACTAGTTGATACTCGAGCGGATTCAAAGAACGGACATATACCTTGGCAAAATTTATTATTTAATACGCAACTGGATAATAATTGGACGAAGGTGCGCACTGCAAAACGTCTAAGACAAGCACAGTGATTGACACAGTACAAGAAATAGCTAAAAAGAGTTTCAAGACCAAGACCTAAGATTTCAACTCTCAAAGATGACCGGACCGAACAACATACGTATTATTTTGGTAATAAATTGTTGCGAAATTAGCCAAACTTATGGAGTTGGTTGAACAAATAGATGGGGATACTAGTGAAAATATCTGCCTTTAAAAAATAAAATGTACTCAAATGGAATAATTTAAAAATAAATATTTCTTTTATTATCAACAAAACAAACAAACAAAAAAAGAGAAAAAAAAGTGAGTACAAGGAAAAAATTTTTTTGATTATTTTTGTTTCATTCTTTATTTATTATTGTAAATAAATGTCCATTAATGAATAATCAAATGATATTATCTGATGATTATTATGATGTTGACATATTGATTGTAAAGGGGTAAACGATGATCCATAATAACTCCTATCATCGTTATATTCATTACTATCTAAATTAACTATACTTGGTGCTTCAATTGTTGTATTCTCATAATAATTATTATTGGTAATCACCACCGGGTTTACATTCAAATAATTTTGTTCATCACAAACTACTAGTTCTTGTTTTGATTGTTGACGATTAAATTTTTTAATAATTGGATAAATAAAATCAACTGATTGTTGAGCATTTGAAACATTCGGTGCTGTTAGAGTTATACTCCCAGTAGTGAATATTTTGAGTGTACACTTGAGATCTTTGATTCGGAATGTCGCGCCTGGATGAAGTTCAGGCTCGTACGAACACTCTTGTTTGTACTCATTAGCGAGTTTGTTTAAATCAATATCGAACGGTACTGAACAAGTCGCAAGTACATTTACTACTCGATAATTCGAAAGTCGAATTTTAAATTTCATTTTTTGTAAAATTCGACAAAAACGTCGTGCTGCTTTGTACGCATCGAGCTCAGTAGTTGCACCAGTGCACGTGATCTTACCCGATGACCATATCGTTGCAGTAGCCAATGGTTTTCTTAGTCTCATATTAACCATGTTATTCTCACGTTTGTATTCAACATGCATACCTTGCATAGCAATACGCTTCAAATTTAAATGACATCGTGTCGAATACGAGCAGACAACATTGCTTACAAATATATCCAAATTTGTCTCTGGTGATTTAACTTTGCATTGTGAGTTTAAAAGAGCGTATTTTTTTTTCAATTTTTCAGCTAAATCACTCATCTTTGAATAATAAATTAATTTATTTTGTGTTGTTAATTATTCATATTATCATAGAAATTAGGTCACTAGAAAAAAATTACCATAATTAATAAAAAAGAGAGAGAGAGAGAACAAGAGATTTATTTATTATTTTTTAATATTTTGTGTTCCAAAATCGACAAAATTAATTTCTATTTATAGTAAAAATTTCAAGTCGAATCCTCCCTCCCCCCTCTGCATTTCATTGTAGTTAGCTCTATTTACACATACACATACAACCCTATGGTCCCCCAAGACTCGGTTTATATGAAACTCACAAATGAGTCTTTTTTATATCTCTATTCAACACGCTCATAAACACGATGATTGTTACATACGCCATAGACTTAAACACTGAGTTAGAAAGAGAGAGAGAAGTTTTGTTTAGTTGTTATTTTGGCGCTCTTTTTTAAAAATTAAAACGCGGTTTTGACGGTCTAAATTAGTATTAATTAACTAAGTTACAGTATGTTAATAGAATACAGTAAAAATTCGACTTTTTTAATACAGAGCTCGCTTCTTTAATACAGAATTATGAAAAAGTCTGTCGACAAAAAAATTGTCTTGAAATTTTTTAATAAAAGTAGATTAAAACAAGATGATTAAAAAAATGTTTTACTGATTTGTCTTTTAATTGATATAATTTTGTAGACTTGTCAAACTCAAATATTAAATTATAAAAAATGAAAGTTTTTTTTGTAATAAAGTTCCCCATTTCAGTAAAATTCTGTTTCGTTAAAACATTTTGGAAAATTATTATTTAAATGTTAACTATGAATTGTGCTCCTATCTGTTTAAACGAAAATTAAAAACCTGTATCTAGACAACTTAAATGGATATCCTCTTTTCAATTAATGTTGTGGTCATCTACGTATTGCTCTAGTGCACTTTCATGAACTGATTTATCGGTATCAAGTGAAAGGTGAAAAGCTATAGTTAAAGCTTATAAATCGAGCTTTCACTTGATGCCCATACATCAATGAAGACTTTTCAAAATCATCAGTTCATGAAAGTCAAGGATTAAGACATGTTGATTATTTTAAGTTACTTTTGTCATTTGAAAATTTCAAGAGATTTTAAATACCAAAAAAAAATTAAAATCATATTTCAATTTGAGACTTAATTCTAACATGGATTTAAATAATAATACAGTCGAAGATAAACCAGATGATATTAAAGTATACGTTTGTAACTACTCCTCGACAACATGTCATTTAAATTTATAAATAGTCATGGAGAGCTAAATATTGAGAAAAAAAGCGAAGCAACTTGTAGTCTTCGTTTCGATTCGATTGAATTAGCTAATGTGAATTTTTGATTTTTTAAAGTTTAAAAAAAGTTTAGCTTCCGTTTTTGTAAAGTTTTTTGAATAACCTTAATTATTTAATATTCAAGTTTGGTGTCAATTTTTTTGTAAATTTTTATAAATAAAATTTAATGATTTTTAATGAAAGACTAAGTAGGACTTTACTATCTTTAAATCAGATGGGGATAAAAACCTAAAGGAAGAGACGAAAAATTATTAATTAATTCTTTATTTAAAGTTTCTAAAGTCTTCACAAATCATTAAGAAAACAATAAATGAGGCCTCGAGTAGATTCCGAACATTCTTTTATTTTCTTCTAACAACGGTTGCATTGTCTTGTTGTTGTTTTAAGCAGTTGATGAGTTTGAAAATGTTTGGATGACTCTCTCGAATAAGAAAATTGATAAGTGAGTTGAAGGCTTCGACCCGATTATCTCTATTATTAAACAAAGCTGAATTAACCTAACTCTAGAGTTGAAAATTTGAAGTCATAAGGAGGGCTACAAAAATTTGTTGGTTAACTTGGAATGAAGATTATTTTTTTTTGTAAGTTCCTTGTTTCGTATTTTTTATAAATTTACGCTAGAGTCTTCCAAGTGGTTTGAAATGAAACGCGTGAAATCTGATGAAAAGCTTGTGTTTTTCAATAATTGAGTACACCAGTAGAGCCTCGAGAGAAATTGAGTTTAATAAAATTTTATTTTTTAAATATATTTTTTTTAATAAATAAGAACAAAAATGAGAAAAAGGTGATTTGAAGCTGCGAATCAATTTAAAAAAATCAAGATTCAATCAAAATTCTAAAAATTTTAATAAAATTTTTTAAATTGATTCACAATTTCAAATTGCCAAAAAAATAAAAATAAAAATACTTAAACCAAAAAAATAAACAGTAACATATATACTAATAACATGGTTAACGTGGTAACTAATAACATGAGTCCATAAGACAATAACAACAAAACAACAATAAAGCCTTTTAAGTTTAAAATTTTCGAGAGTATTCGATTATTGTAAAACATCGTCATAAACATTATCTATTAGTAAAATATCGTTAACAATGGCTTAAATTATGGTTATTGGTGATTTATCACTCCGCATATTCGGACCTGGTTGTAACCTTTCATACTAGTTACTAAATGTTACTAGTTAGTTGCAATAATTTTTAAACATACAATATATTATAGTCGCGAAATGAAATTAGAATTTATTATACGGCCTCACCTGGAATGTTTAAGGGATTATGCAACGAATACTCATAAGTAAAAATTAACCGATTCATTTTGTTATATCTATTAATAATCCAACGTAACATATCGATTTGAATCTGATTCATAAACGAGTCATTTTTAGCTGAATAATCCGATGTTTTCTAAACTTTCGTCTTTGGACCCTTTCGAGGTCTATAAGAGATATAGACTTGAATTGGGTAGATTGTTTTTCAATAGGATTGTAAGTACCAGCAAATCCGTCAGGAGTATTGAAATTTATCCATTTGTTGAATCTTTGATTTGAAAACCACTGTTTATTAAAATGGGCAACAAACTTGTGAAACTTGTATTAAAAGTATCATTTTTTTAATTCAATGAGAAATGTAAAGTGCTTAAATCTTTTAAAACCACATTTAAAGGCGTGTGTTTAAACAAATGCTCTTTTACTTTTTTATGACGTGAAAATAATACATGATGATTGTTGGTCCATGATCGAATAAGCCACTTGCATTAAAAGAAGATATGCAACCATCGTGCAATATAAACTCTGGTTTGAATTCATAACCTAATAACTAGTACAATTTGATCACATTCACGTAAAATTTTGTGAAATAGGTTTCAGTCTTATGACTCGATATAACATCAAGTGAAACTGACCTAGAAGACCAGATCTACCAAAAAAAATGATTGGAAATCGATTATTGTTTATTTCATAGTAAAGAAAGATAGCCGGCCTTTTGGCATTCTCTAATAGTCTCTTACTAGTCGACTCAATTTCCAGTTGGTGTATTAAGAACAAAATGCACCTCAACACCGACAAATTTAAAATCATGGTACGCCAGTCAGGTTGTCATGCTAAACGATAAACCCCTCGAGATAGTCCCTTCGTACAAATACTTGGGAGTAGAGTTCAATAACACACTCGACTGGAACCAACAATGGGATCGTGTCCAATTCATGTGATAACTAGTAGTACACCATATCTCATCGGGCGCCTAAAACGTTGGGGATTTCGTACAGAACTACTTGTGAACGCTTACCGCAGTTACGGATTGATCCATTTCACATACAGTGACCCTCTCCTTACATCAACAAGTTCAAAATCCAAGGATGAAATGAGAAGATATCATCGAAGAATACTTGATATTTTTGGCATAACCACAGAAACAGCAGAAAAAAACTACAATCAATGTATTATAGACCAAACATGCGTCAAATTGCTCAAGTGAATAATTGATGAAGATAATGAGGACTAAACCAACTGACGTCTAAACTAAATAAAGTCTCGGAAAAAGGTAAAGCTATTAGTCGCGTCAGCGGCACTAAAATGAGAACAAAATGGAGCTTCGGACATTTATACAACTCGACTTAATCCAGTGAAACATATCCCGCGAGCACCACCAAGAACAACGGATAGTATCCCCGATGTAAAAGCTGTAAAAAAAACTCTTCTCTGCCCTTACTGACAAAAGCCATCCAAAGCAGGTGCAAGCATCAAAGCATACATACGTTTTTCACACAAATCCGAATCAAAAAAATAATTTTATTTTTTTTTTCTTCTTAAACCTCCTCTTTATAACTTTCTGAATAAATTGTGTAATTTACCCTAATCAGGTACGAATCAATTTTAAATAAAGAAATCTAAAATCTAAATCTAGTGAATAACATAAAACAATGGTTTAACGAATAACTGGACCGAGTTCATTTGTATTATCATCAGTTTTACGCTTTTAAATCTCATGTGTTTGAATAATATATAGAGCACAATCCTGTATTCTAGCTAAATATCATAACTTTGGCGATAGTCCAATTGGTGAACATGGATATTACGTGAACAATCTTATTTTTGATTGGTGAACAATGTTCACGAATTTTTTTAATGTTCACCAATTAATAAATTTCGTGAACATTTTTTTTCATTTAGCACTTAATTAACTTTATTCAATCAATTTAAATTAAATACAATTCGAATTTGTGCACCTAAACGACACTTGAATTGGACTGTTCTTTTCTCTTTTTCTTCCTCCTACCGTTTTCCCTCGTTTGATTATTTAGCATCATAACACGAAATCCAAAAGTTTAGGAAGCTCTTTTTACCATTTGGCCTTTATTAAAGTATTCTAAACAGACTCTTCTTTCAAAACTAGAGTGTCACGAATGTCTTAAGCATGATTTAGCATTTTTCTAATCGTTAAAAAACACTCCTAAAAATTTGGATTTTGGGTCGTGGTGCTGCATAATCGAACGAGGGAATACGGTAATTGTAATTTCGGATTGCAGTGATAGCAACCTTTACTCATTATTGAACTTTTCTTTTGAAAGTCAACTGGATCTATTTCATGTTTCGGCATTTTTTTTCTAATTAGCTGAATAAAAATAATTAAGTGCGAAATGAAATCAAAAATGTTCACTTATTTAATTATTGTTCACTAAATCTTTGAGATCAAAAAATTGGTGATCATTTTAACTAGTCATAATTTTTTTTTTATATGATCACTAATTGGTGAACATTTGTTCACGAATTGGACTATCGCCATAACTTTTAATTGATCGATGAAAGTCAATTTGATTACTCAATAAAGTTTTCTCTAATTGTGAATTCGTTAATTTTTTTTTCTTTTTTCTCATTATCAAAGTAAGTTAGTTTGACTCTGTTTCTAAAGGAATCTGTTCTCAATATTACTTAAGCTATGAAAACTTATTATTTTCGACACATTTCACAATTTGGTGTTAAGCTTCAAAATTATCGATCTCATCTTTACAGTTTAGACTCTAAACTAAAAAAAAAGAAGACAATTCGTTAACTTTAATATGGAAAATAATGACAATTCAACTAGGATAGGCTCAAACAACCGCCGTATCCAGTTCTGTTTAGGTTGCAGCAGACGCGGCGACCAATTTCCAGGCAGAAGTTTTTGTAAGGTCGGTTCCGAAAATATTGCCCAGAAGGCATCGTTAGCTTGTAACAAAACATTGGCGAATTTATTTGCAACAACTGTCGAAAATCCGCTTGTAGAGCTTTTGATAAAAGTTCACAGCTGACAATTGGTTCGGAAGTACGACAATCAGTTCCATCCAATTTAAATTCAGATCAAGTTGAAAATAGGCATTTAGTTTACCAAGGATTAAGTCAATCTCTAGGAGTTTCTAATCAGATGGACATAAGCGATGTGAATCCGGTTGAGCCTATCGATAAATTTATTATCCCTATTCAAATATCGGAAAAAAACATCCATCCGAGCAGCTATCAATCATTTTAGAAGATAAAATAAGTCAATTGTAAATGAGAAAGTTTTACAAAAAAGAATGAGATTAAGTTTTTCTTAGTGTGTGTAGCGGCTTAATAATGGGCGCGGCATTTTTTGATTTATAAGTACGTTCATGAAATAAATCTTTCTCTTTTTTGTCGAGAACTTTTAAATTACGAAAGTATGCTTCTTTTCTTACTAACAGTAAACAACGAGTCTGCTTGAATGCGACTGAAATATAATGGAAACAAGTTGAAGTGTGTGTTACCAAAAGGACTTTCCTCGGACCGAAGGGTAGGGTTTCGTAATTACTAAGATTTAGTTTTGTTAACATAAAGGTTAACCAAAAACACGTTAAAAGTTAGCCTTTTTTGGTTAACTAATATTTTGTTAACCACATGTTCGTTAGTGGTTAACTCATTGGTTAACTAGAAACTTTAATTCAGAAAAAAAAATTTTGTTGGATAGGTTATAGATCACTCTCAACGTTGTCTGTTGAGCTAAAACTAAGATCCGCCTCAACTTCACTATCTGTTAAGCTTTAAGACCATGAGGACTAGTTTATGTTTCCTTCAAAAAAATTTTAAAAAGTTATTTAAGTCTTTAATTTTGGGGTTAGAGCTTACAATTATTGGTGCTAGTCGACAAATAATTTTATTGTGTTTAAACGAATTTAAAAATTTAACCGTTAGAGGATTGCACTAGAGATCACTTTTTATTTAAAACAACAAGTTAAGATAAAGTAGCCGTTTCATGAAAGTTTTTTTATTATTTACTTTGTTCTTAATTGGTCCTGAAAAAAAAATTAAAAATATTTTGTAAATATTTTCAAGGCGGTCTTTTCTACAAATCATTGATATTTTCAGTATCGGTAATTCAGTTAATTGAACCCTTTACGATGAGAACGATATCGATCAGCTTTAGAAAGTCTAATAAAAAAACACTTGCTTGAATAGAATAAATCGGTAGAGCGGGTATCCAAGACAGTAAGCACCACCAAGAGTAAGCTTCGGTCTTATTGCATTCAAAAATAATGAAATGATTTTATTTGTTAATCGAAAGGTTTAAAATAAAATTAATAACATAATCTACACAGGAAGATGTATTGCACCTGCTTTAATAAAACAAGCGAGTCAACTCAAAACATATAAGCTTAGGTCATTTGAAAAAAAATCAAATACGGCTAACACGGTTAGCATCATTTAGCCGATTTAGTGGACACTTGTTAACGGTTAACCGTTTTCAGTACTTCCAGCTAACCGCTAACTTAGCATTAGTAAAAATAGTTAACGGTTACGAATCCCTACCGAAGGGTGAAAAAAACGGAGATATCCTACCAAGTCTTAGTCTAAATGACACAGAATTACAAGTCGTAGAATCATATCAATACTTAATTATTGAAAATTTAATTTCAATACTTAGGTATTGAAATTAACAACATTGAAGCATCAAAAAGAATACGACATCCCATTTTCGATAAAACAACTCATACGTCTTGGCTTTGATAAACGAAATTTTGGTGGAAGCATACAACAGTCCAGTGCTCGCTAGGGCAAGTAAAGGAACTAAAACAGAAATCAGCGATATACAAAAACAAGTGAGTCGATAATGTTGTTTCAAAACCCAGCGATATCCAAAGTAAGCTGAAGAATAGTTTCAATAATTGGGATTTAAGAACCTTCAAAATTGTTTTCACAACGTACAACAACACCTTCAATAACGTTCAATGAAGGTTTATGAAGGTTCATGAATATTTCATTTTTTGTAATATTCGACAAAAACGTCGTGCTGCTTTGTACGCATCGAGCTCAGTAGTTGCACCAGTGCACGTGATCTTACCTGATGACCATATCGTTGCAGTAGCCAATGGTTTTCTTAGTCGCATATTAACCATGTTATTCTCACGTTTGTATTCAACATGCATGTCTTGCATAGCAATACGCTTCAAATTTAAATGACATCTTGTCGAAAATGAGCAGACAAAATTGCTCACAAAAATATCAAAATTTGTCTCAAATGCCTTAACTTTACACTATGAATTTAAAAGAGAGTATTTTTTGTTCAATTTACCGTAATCCCCCGCAAGGCTCCCCATAAGGGAAGTCAGGTTTAGACCCTTTGTTTCGGTTTTCGAAAAAGTTCAATTTTTAAAAAAATGATATAAGCAAATAGTTTTAACTTAACTGTGAGAAGTAAGACATTTTTTTTCTTGTCAAATATTCCCATTTTAATGCTAATGACGTGCATTGGGGAGGGGGGATTGTGCGGGGGATTACGGTACTCATTCTTTTTAAAAATTATCAGATTCAAAATTATGTCCGTTATTAATGCTAAAAGTTTTAATTTATTCAAAAACAAAGAGAAGAACAAGTTTGTTTTTTAATTTATTGTCAATTCGATAGAGATTAGAAAGTTGTCTTTTAGAAGTTGATAGACCAGAGTCTTGGACACGAGGGGAAAAGGTTAAGGATTGAACAAAAAACATCGTGTCTAAAATATTTTTTTTTTATTTTTAAAAAATTTTAACAAAGAATAAACGGAGAGTAACATAAACAAAAAAAAAATTTTTTATTTTATTTTAAAAATCCATTCCACCCATACCACCCATTCCGCCCATGCCTCCCATACCTCCCATACCTCCCATGCCACCCATACCGGCACCAGCAGCTGGTTTATCTTCTTTTGGTTGTTCAGCAATGACACATTCGGCTGTTGTTAACAATGAAGCAACACCTGAAGCATCTTGTAAAGCTGAACGAACGACTTTAGTTGGATCAATGATACCCGCTTTGACTAAATCAATGAATTTATCATTACGAGCGTCGTAACCAATCTCAATGGATGATTGAGTCATTATTTTGTCAACAATTAAAGCACCTTCTTTACCAGCGTTTTTAGCAATTGTGAATGCTGGCATTTTTAATGCTCTACGAACAATTTCAACACCAACACGTTGATCATCATTTGCAGCAGTTACACCATCTAATACTTTCAATGATCTTAATAAAGCAACACCACCACCTGGTACAATACCTTCTTCAACAGCAGCACGTGTAGCACATAAAGCATCAGTTATTCTATCCTTTTTTTCGTTAACTTCAACTTCACTTGAACCGCCTACTTTGAGTACAGCTACTCCATTGCTTAATTTGGCTAATCTCTCTTGTAATTTCTCTTTTTCGTATTCGGATGTTGTTTCTTTAATCTCGTCTTTGATTTGTTGTACACGGCGTTCGAGTTCCTTAGCTTCACCTTTGCCTCTCATCAATAAAGTATCGTCTTTAGTGACAACTACTTCACCAACTTGACCAAAATCAGTCAATTTAATTTCTTCTAATTTTGTCAAATTAGCCTCGTCACCGAACACTGTGGCACCGGTTGAGATGGCAATGTCTCTCAAAATGTTTTTTCTGTTATCACCAAAACCTGGGGCTTTAACAGCACACACTTGGAGGTTTACTTTTAAACGATTGATTACCAATGTTGTCAAAGCTTCACCTTCGACTTCTTCAGCAATTATCAACAATTGTTTACGTTGACCATTAGCGAGTTCTAAAGCTGGGATCAACTCTTGGACTGTTGATATCTTTTTCTCTGAAATCAAAACAAAAGCATCTTGGAATTCACATTTAGCTCCTTTTGATGAGTTCATGAAATATGGTGAGATATAACCACGATCGAATTTTAAACCCTCAATAATTTCGAGTTCATCATTCAAAGTCTTTCCGTCTTTGACTGTAATGACACCGTCTTTACCAACTTTTTTCATTGCATTCGAAATAATGTCTCCAATTGATTTATCACCATTAGCTGAGATTGTAGCTACTTGACTTATCTCTTCTGGTGTTGTAACTGGTTTAGACATACGTTTCAATTCAGCAACGATAGCTTCGACAGCGGTCATAATACCACGACGTACTTCAATTGGATTAGCTCCTTGTGATATTTTTTGAAATCCTTCTTTAGCGATAGCACGAGCTAAAACAGTGGCTGTGGTTGTACCGTCACCAGCTTTTTCATTTGTGTTATTAGCTACATCTTGTACTAACTTGGCACCCAAGTTTTGAAATTTACATTTTAATTCGACTGCTTTGGCGACTGTGACACCATCTTTGGTGATTTTAGGACTACCCCAACTTTGTTCAATAATAACATTACGACCTTTTGGACCGAGTGTAACAGCTACAGCATCGGCTAATATGTCAACACCTTGTAACATACGAGCACGAGCGTCATCACCAAACTTTACGTCTTTGGCATATGAACGATTCGAGACAAGAGATGAAGCGACACGTTTGCTCGATTGAGCTAATCTTGTTAAGCGATACATTTTAATCTAAAAATTTTAAAAATCTTTTTTTTGGTCAGAAAAATTTTTAAGAGAGGGAAAAAAATGCACCTTTTTTTCTCTTTATAAAAATAATAATTTTTCTAGAATCTAGTAGAAAAAAGCACATGTTTGAAAACAATGATGAAACATTTCAAAAAAAAATTTCAAATTTTAGCTAAAATAAAAAACAAGTTTATTTTACTAGAACGTACACAAGAGACATAGAGAGAGAGTTTGAATGAAAGCGTTTGAAATATTGCAATCGCTTTTTTTTTTGTTTCTCTTGTATGTTCTAGAAAAATCTTGCCCATCATTTAAACTTAACTTTATTTCATTTTAGATTATCTTGAATTTAAAAAATATTTGTTAAAATGTCGGGTGCAATTAAACGATTAATTCCATTATTCGATCGAGTTTTAGTCGAACGTTTTGCAAGAGAAACAACAACCAAAGGCGGTATTGTACTACCAGATAAATCAACAAGCAAAGTATTGAACGCAACAGTCGTTTCTGTTGGTCCAGGTAGTCGTACACAAAAAGGTGATTTAGTACCATGTAGTGTTAAACCAGGTGATAAAGTATTGCTACCAGAGTACGGCGGTAACAAAATTGAAATCGATAACAAAGAGTATTACTTGTTCCGTGATTCAGATATTTTGGGAAAATGGAACGATTAGATTTTTATTGTTAATATCCAAAATTTATGTTTTTTTTTATTAAATAAACTTTATTCAAAAAAAAAATTTTTTTTTTAATTATGACAAGTGCATAGGGCTGACCAAGGGTCACATAAACCGGATTTTATGAAACCATCTAGACGACATTTTACTTGACATGTGACTCGATGATACTCGATCGATTGTTGACAGTAGATTGGGGAAGTATTCTCAATTGAAGTTACACAGTTGTAACAACTTGAAAAAGTAATGTCTTTGACACACTTATGAAAATCATCACCCATAAGAAAAAATTTATGTGATAGACAATAATCAAGTTGAGAGACACAAGGTTTACAAGCTGTTAGCCATGAAGACCTCGATGGCAAGGCATAGATTGATTGATAAACAAAAGTTAGAATAATTATTGTTTTGATAAAAGCGTTCATTTTTGAGTTTTTAGAGGAATAAAATTTAAAAAATATTTTTATAGTTGAGAATTAAGCATTTGGGTGATTAATAATTTCAAGATTTTTATCATTTTATTTTAGTCTAGATATTTATTTAAATGATTTAGATTAATTTATAAAATGAAAATGTGGGTTTCAAGTGGAGCTCATTTAATAATCAACTGCGAGTCTTTCAAATTCACCACCTCATAATTAGGACTTGGCTAGAGAGCATATTTTAGGCCAACACATTGTGTTGAGTAACTTTGAGTTTATTGATAGCTGAGCTTAATAACATTGAGCTAAAGATGAAATTGTAGTCAAAAAGAGATCGAGTTTTATATTTGGTAAACAAGAAGGCGAAAAAAGTCAAAAAAATGGAAAATCATTAAGGGATAAGGGATTTTGAAATTTTTGACTACAGTTTGGATGGCAATGTGAAGATTCGTATCAAAAAACATTTGTATCAAATGGATCAAAATTGAAAATAATTTTTTAAAGCTAAACGAATAGAAAAAAGCTATGCACTGATGTTTTTTAGTGATAAACTTTTAAAAAGCCACCCTATGAATAAGCTCTGCAAAACTCTTCAAAAAAATTGCGTATTTAAATATTTTAAAATACATTAAAATGATTGAAAATAACTACGCAATTTATTTTGCAGATTTGCAGAATTTTGCAGAGCTTATTCTGAGGGTGGCTTTTTAAAAGTTTATCACTAAAAAACATCTGTGCAGAGCTTTTCTATTCGTTTAGCTTTAAAAAATTATTTTCAATTTTGATCCATTTGATACAAATGTTTTTTGATACGAATCTTCACATTGCCATCCAAACTGTAGTCAAAAATTTCAAAATCCCTTATCCCTTATTATCCTTTGCTTTGAGCAAAGGAGATTCCCGAAAATTATTAAGACGAAGTCATTGGAGCCAAACCAAAACCCGTTTTTTTTTCCAAATTTGCACCCTTCAAATAACTCAAGGATAATTGAAAATACGTTTTAATTTCAGAAAATTTTACGCCTTTTCTGAATATGTATACATAATATGGGGTCGATGGATTACTATTTTAATTAAAGTGGCCTCATCGAGTTTTCAACTTTTATGTGATAAGATTCTGTTTATGTTTGAATTTTTATTAAAGAGTAGATTTTAAAGCATTTGTTTGGGACAAACAAATTTTCAAAGCAACTAGTAAAATATGCTTACACCTCTAAAATTTGAAGGAGTCAAAGCACATACCCTTTGAAAGCATCCAGCTTTTTTCATCAAATTTTACCATCCAAACGGCAAACAAACTTGCACTTGAGCTACAAGTACTGGAGGTACTTTATCTTGAGCTACAAGTATTTGAGTCACTTGTTCTAGAGCTCCTAGTTCTGGAGCTGGGAGTACTGAAGCTAAAAGAACTGGTGCTACTTGTTCTAGAGGGACTTTCTCTGGAGCTACCTTTACTGGAGCTACTAGTACTGGAGGTTCATGGACTGGTGAGATTGGATTTGATTACTTGGACTTGAGTTCTTGGACTTGGGCCAAAAATACTTCGCTACTAGGACTAATCGGTCATCGACTTGAGCTACAAGTACTGCACTCCTAGTACTGGATGAACTTTCTCTGGAGCTACTTGTACTGGAGGTTCATGGAATGGTGTGATTGGACTTGATTACTTGGACTTGATTTCCTGGACTTAGGCCAAAAGTAATGCGCTAATAAGGACTGGATGAACTTGCACTTGAGCTACATGTACTGGAGGTACTTTGACTTGAGCTAAAAGTATTGGAGCTACCAGAAATGGAGCCATCAAGGCTGGATTAATTGTACTGGTACTTCGCGGTTCATTGACGGGATGTTAATCGAAAAAAAATATTTAAATGGAAACACTCTGTATTTAAAAATGATATTTTTCTTAATTTTTCTTAAATTATTTTTATTCCTACTATATTTTTTCTTTCGGTTTATTTTTAATTTTAAAGAAAAATTGTTAGGTTTACTTTGTTATTTTATTGTGGTGTTTATTTCCAAATTATTCCTTTGGAAAATGAAACAGACAGTTTTAAAAAATAATATTTTTTTTCTCGGTATAATTTATTTTTATTCCTACTTTATTTTTTTCTTTCTGTTTATTTTTAATTTAAAAAATAAAGAACTGCAGCTACTTGTACTGGAGGTACTGGAGGGTCATCGACTTGAGCTACAAGTACAGCGCTTCTAAGACTGGTGGGTCATCGACTTGAACTACTAGTATTGTGCACTTAGTAGAACTTTAGGGACTTGTACTTGAGCTACAAGTACAGCAGCTATTTAAAAGATTTTGTGTCGGTAATTGTACTGGAGCTGCAAGTACTGGAGGTACTTCATCTTGAGCTCCTAGTACTGGAGCTGGGAGTACTGAAGCTAAAAGAACTGGTGCTACTTGTTCTAGAGGAACTTTCTCTGGAGCTACTTGTACTGGAGGTTCATGGTCTGTAGCTCCCAGTACTGGAGGTTCATGGACTGGTGAGATTGGACTTGATTACTTGGACTGAGTTCTTGGACTTGAGCCAAAAATACTGCGCTACTAGGACTGCTCGGTCATCGACTTGAGCTACAAGTACTGCACTCCTAGTACTGGATGAACTTTCTCTGGAGCTACAAGTACTCGAGTTGCTAGTTCTTGAGCTTCTAGTACTGGAGGTACTTGCACTTGAGCTTCATGTACTGGAGGTACTTCGACTTGAGCTACAAGTATTTGAGTCACTTGTTCTAGAGCTCCTAGTTCTGGAGCTGGGAGTACTGAAGCTAAAAGAACTGATGATTACAGAATTTATAATCACATTAAATATTATGTTGTGGTATCATTAATTTAGGATTTCAATCAATAGTTCATTAATTTTGCCCGTTTTTTTACAGTAGCTCATTGGCGGGCTTAGCATAAGTTTAAATAAAATAACCTTTTAAACATTTTCAATAACTTTTTAAGTTACAAAGAGATTGGTTTTTAAATCGTTTGAACAAAGATTTTGACATTGAGGTAATGGATTAAGAGAAAAATAAGCTTTGAATGCAAGCAGAAAATATTCTCATCAAATTATTCTATTAGAGAAAATAAAAATTAAAGTTATCAACCAGTACTAGTAGTACATGAATGTGAGTTACATGTACCACCAACACATTGTACTTTATCATCACAATAACCGCCTGCAGGTAATTTACAATAGTATTTTTGGTCGGATTATCGATTGTAAAAATAGTATACGGACTCACACAACTACAAACATTATTAATGCAACCAACAGAAATAATTCTGTTCCATTCGGAAAAGAATAAGTCGTTGCAAGACAATTTGAAGCATCTACACATGAACCTCCGAATTGACCAAAAGCAGGAGTAGTACCACTGATTGTTGTGATGTTGGATTCAAAATAGAAGATGTGGTCTCACTAGTACTCGATGTGCTAAAATTTTTGGTTGTTGTACTTGAAGTTGTGCTACTTCCAGTTGTGGTCTCACTAGTTCTCGATGTGCTAAAACTTGTGTTTGTTGTACTTGCAGTTGTGCTACTTCCAGTGGTGGTCACACTAGTACTCGATGTGCTAAAACCAGTGTTTGGTGTACTTGCAGTTGTGCTACTTTCCAGTTGTGGTCTCACTAGTACTCGATGTGCTAAAACTAGTGTTGTTCGTGTACTTGCAGTTGTGCTACTTCCAGTTGTGGTACTCACTAGTACTCGTTGATGTGCTTAAAACTGAGTGTTTGTTGTACTTGCAGTTGTGGCGGGTGTGGGGGGGGGGTACTTCCAGTTGTGGTCGTATCACTAGTTACTCGATGTGCTAAAACTAGTGTTTGTTGTACTTGCAGTTGTTGCTACTTCCAGTTGTGGTCATCACTAGTACTCGATGTGCTAAAACTAGTGTTTGTGTACTTTGCAGTTGCTGCTACTCTCCAGTTGTGGTCTCACTAGTACTCGATGTGCTAAAACTTGTGTTTGTTGTACTTGCAAGTTGTGCGTTGAAACTCTGAGAAAACTTTCACTGATGCCCGCACTGGAACTTTGTAAAAATTTGAATTTAGATTATTACTGTGGGTTTGAAAGAAATCACTTGGTTTGTGATATTATTTCAATAGTACGTAATCCATTGCTATTGTTGAAGCCATCAAAAAATTAATCGTTTTACATGAATCAGGAACAATTCTTTCAATTCTCTTACATGATTGTAATAGATATAACCATTAATAATTTCCTCTTAATTTATTAAAAAGGTTTTAAATATTTCATTAAAAAATGGTTTACCATTCACAGACTTACCGATTTAAAGCAGCACAACACTTACAGTAAAATACCAAATTTTTTAGCTGTGTATAAGAAAGAATACACAATTTACTCGACATATTTTTAACCAATTCCTAACTAAATTTTGTTAAATAAAAATTTTAAAATTTATTTTAGAAACTTTCAAAATTTTCTATTATACTTAGATTTAAATTTTCAAAAAAAAATATCAAGCTTCACTAACATTTTATATTAAATATTTAAATTCTCGGGATGGAACAAAAGAAAGAAAAAGTTCTTCTATATTTGTTTAATTTTAAATTCTTAACCGAAACGCTTGAACAGACCTTTTTCCGAAATTTTTCTATACAGTTAAAATTTTATTAGGAGGGGGAGGAGGAATACGAACTTTCGGGAAACCTTGATTTTTACTTTTTAGAAACCTTGATTTTGTGAAATAAAAAAGAGAGACGCCCCTAATAACTTTTAATGTATTTCTGGTTTGAATTTGTGAAATTTTACTTCTGTGAGATTTTTCGCATCTACCCAGGCACTTCACAGAATCGAGGTCGCACTGTATTGTTAGTATCAGATTTTTAATGTATCGACGTTGTTAATCGGTTATATACATAAAAGTGAGCTCTGCCAAAGCATTAAAAAAGGGTCGAAATTCAGACTTTATCCCATACCAACTTGGATTGTAGTTGCAAGGCAACTCTTGAAATCCCAACTTACTCCAATGACCTTTCAAAAAGTGGAATGAGCTGATAAAACTTTTTCAAAGAGATATCAAAGCCAATTTACTCTCATAGCGAAAACAAAAAATAATCTCTGTTCGGAAGTCCTCATAAATTTTATTTTTGTAAACATTTTGTTCTATTAAATTACATATTTAAAAAAGAAAAAAGATTCTGGCTTTCGGATTTAAATTAAAAATAAAATAAAAAACTGATGATTGAATACAAAAATAAAAAAAATTATTAAAAACATTATTTCTATCTCGAGCGTATTTAACATTGAAAATATGATTGTTCCATATAAACCATTCGATCGATTGACAACAATGAACCATCATATTCATCATGTCCTATTTACCATCGAATGTAACTCGAACTGTTTTAATAAACCCTTAAACGAAAACACCTATATTTACCATGATTTATGTTTTGTATCAAAATTATGAATTATCAATGTACTGAACGTCGAATTTGTTAAATAATCAACATTTTGTAAAATAAGTTATCACTTGATTTTTATCAATTCCATCATTGTCTTGGTTCAGTTAAATTTTTATGATCCACTTGCCCGACTTCCCCCCCCCGTTTGCTTATTAAAGTACCACTTAATTTGTTCACTGTGTTTGACTCATTGATAAAACGTCTATTCGTATTACATATTAGAATTGAACGGGTTATAGATCGAGTTACGACCGATTCGATTGGGATTTTAAACGCACCATCTAACGGGTTCAACTAAAATATCAGTCTTGGTTCAAAAACTTCAACTGCGCTAAAACAAAAAAATTATAGAATTTTACTCGGTCAAGTTTCTTAAGTTCTAATCTTACGTAAGACCATTGAGTTTATAAATTTGTCCGTTAGGAATTTTTCCGAATTTAGGGACACAATAGTTGACATTGCCGAGTCTTCTTTTTTCAACTTTCTTATCTCTAAAATTCCATGTTAATTTATAACTTTCATCATCCGAATTTTGAACGGAACGAATATTTGGTTTAACAGGTCGTATTCTAAGATCTGACATAAAAGTCTAACTTCCAATAGGGCGTACAAGTACCGCTATTTTAAAATCTTTTCGATGCTAGACAACATGTTGATCCTTACCCACTTTTAATGAACAATTAATTTACAATTGAATCGTTTATTTCATGCCAATAGAATCGTGATGTTTTAGATTTATTTTTGTGATGATAATCAATTGATTGAATATTATCAAAACTTAAAACAAGTTTAAATATTATAAAAAATGAGATTAATTTAATATGTTTGCATTGCGATTTAATATTTTAAACTGTTGAAATTTTATTTTCGTTTGTTTGAATTTTAAAAACATTTAAAAATATTCTAAAATTAAATCAATAACGTACTTTTAGATCTAATTTTTAGAATAATTCTCACGAAACTGAATCCAAATATTACGTTTATACTAAAGTTTCTACTTAAGACACTATTTTAAACAAATAAAAGTCTGTTTTCTATCGAAATAACTGTTCCAAGTCTTTTAAATTAAATTCTCAGCATGATAGTCCTTAATCCATCGACACAAAACTGAGGAACGAAGAATAAAAGACACTTTCAATAGAAATAAGTTTCATGTGGCGACACCTTTATAAAATTTATAAAAATATTTTTTCCCCCCCCCCCCCCTGTGACAAAAAAAAAAAAAATTTTTTTGTTGTTTATCAAAGAAACAAGTGAAATCATCAAAAGTTCAAGTACCCGTTTTTTATAAACAAAAACAAAAAAACTTAAAAATTCTGTTTAAATAATTGTTATTTAATTAAAACAGATTGAATCTGATGCCATAAGAGGTATTACAAACTCTCCGACTTTTTTAAAAAAATGATTTGGTCGACAAAAATAAATCAAAAAAAAATTTTAGTTTCTTAATTACAATTGTCATAAAAGTAAGAACATAAAATGTTTTTGTTGTCGTCTAGTCGTCGTTGTCGACGTTGATGATTGACACTGAGATGCATTAACTTTTTGTTAGCTTATTCATTCTAAATACTGTCTATTTTAAAATATGAAAAAAACTTTTTTTTTAATGTTTCGTTTTTCTGATTAATTTAATGAAATAAATTAAAATTAACCCATTTCTTGAGCTCTCTCTCTCTCTCAAATATCTTGAGTTTTTTTTTTCTATTCGGAGCAGTTTTATCTCATGACCACCTGATCCAAGAAGAAAAAAAAAAAAAAAAAAATTTTTAACGAGCAATTTTCTAAGATATCTTAAAACAAATTCTTGTTTCGTAATACTTGAAAAGAAAGTTTTTTGTTGAAGAGTTATCGAACGTTATAAGGCTTTAACTCTTGATTTTTGCTCAGCGTTCTTTCCGAAATACGAGTTGGACTCATTAAAATAAATCTTAGTTGATTTCGAGCGAGTTCAAAAATATATGACCAAAAGTTAAGTTTGACACCAATTCTTTGTATGACGGTGGCGTGGTTCGGTTGTTAGATCTGGGGCTCGAGGAATAATATTAAAAAAAAAGTGTCGGATTTGTCACATACAGCGCATTTTAACCGGAGATGGACGTTTACCATTCGTCACCAAATGGTATTAAAATCGTGTTAAATGAAAAATTGTGTTTAATAAATAAAAAGTATAATGATATCAGTTTTGGAGGTCCACGATAGACGCTCCAGTCCCCCTATCGCCTTAGTTGCGACCAAAATAAAAAAATATGTAAAAAAATTACTAACTACTAGCAATTTGGATTCCAATAAACAGTTTTTTAACTTAATTTAGTTTATTGATTCCCATACTGAGGTTAAGACTGCTACGAAATCATAAAATCCGGTCTGAATCTTTGGATCTCAATTTTGAGCAATATGATTAAATCAATATCATCATTATGTTGAACTTGGTTCGCTCGAGGGCTTGTTTAGATGTTGAACAATTTTATTGATAGATTCTCATCTTACATACAATCTCTACATTGGATATATCACCATGAGAATTGTAGCTTTCGCTGTTAAGGTTTATACTGAAGTAGTGAATTTTCGAACTTTATGGAGTGTCATAGTAAATATTGCGAATCGAGACTTGATACTCAAGCGATGTTTCACTTTAGAATAAAGTAACGTTTCTCTCTTTTGTTTTTCCCTTTATTTCTATAAAACCCCAAATTCTCGTTCGTTACACATGAGTTGTAACACTAATTTTAAAACTTTTTTGACAAAATGGATAAGATTTCAATAAATATCAAAACTTTTGTTAAAATGGATTAAAAATAAATAAAATAAAAATGTTTCAAAGTCACATTGTACACAAAGTGTGAACCATAAACAAAAGATAAAGCACTTTTTTTGTTCACTCCTCCCATCAAAGTCAAAGGTCACACATATTTTTTTTTGTTGGACGATTCGAAAAAAGTACTTAAATCCGTTAATTAGTTGGACAAAAACAAAAAAAATTCAAACGAATCTATATCAAGATTGAGCATATCCATCATTAATGACATGAACAAACAAAAAAAAAGAAACTTAAATACAAACAAATCTTTTAAATTAGGTTTTAAGTTAATTTACTTTTTGAAAAAAAAAAAAACGAAACTTTATAAAATAGCTTTTGGCTAATTCTTAATTGCAAGGGCACCTTAGACATATACTAGACAAGTAATAAAAATTAAACGAGTGA